>CM040979.1:24378403-24393291 GCA_022985145.1 Pangasius djambal
GCATGGCGTGACATGATTTTTGTCATCTGGAAATTTCATTTGCGAGACAAAGAGTGTATAATTGCTATGGCTAATAATGACTCAGACCATGACACCTGCCAAGATGGGAAAAAGCTGAAACGCACACCGGAGGGAACCTACCACTTGATCATCCCGAATTTCTCTGCTCAAGATGAAAGAAATTACACCTGTGACATTTCGTACCAATCAGGTGGTTCAGTGGAAATTATCAAGGTCTCTGCATTTGGTAAGTGAACGGTCTCTGTACAGCTAACATAGAAAACACACTGCTGTGATGGTTCCACTGTTACTGTGCAATGCTTCTGTATTTAATGGTTGCGTTAAATTCGGTCCTTATGGAATCAATAAAGTATCTAAAAGGACATGGAGATTTATTACTTTGGGACTCATGTATTTAAAATAAATTAACTGCTGTCAAAAAAGGAAGAAAGTTTATTTATACTATAAAGAAGCACTTTATTTTCTTTTATATTAATTACAGTTGATTGCTAATATATTTATGCATAGGGATTTCAATTTTAATATCTCCTTTAATAATGTAAAGTATATATAACATGAAAAAAATGCAATGACTGGCAATAGGCCGGGTTTAAAAAGTATTTTTAGGTCTGGATATAAAATACAGCAATACAATGCTCCTGATGTACAACGGAACACTATTCCAGACTTTTGGGGCAATGAACATCTTCCTCTAGCTAAGCTGTTGGATATAAATAGAGAATGATAGCGAGCCTGAAACAGAACCTTGTGGGACGCCATCTTGCACTTTTTACCCTTCATTCACATTAGCAAGCAACAAGTTACTCAGGTCACTTGTAGTTTTCCTATTGTGAGCATGAAGCAGCCAAGACGGTTGTCACTTATGGGCATGTGATTAACAGATTAGCAAAACAAGCTAACTGTACTTGAATTAATGTCTTACATTGAAAATAAACAGCCACCTGTCGCTTTGTCGCTTGCATTTATGAGCATAGGGTCAGTCTCTAAAAAACCTAAATCAATGCTAACAAAGTGGTTATAAAGATCTCAAGACTTAAACCACATTAAAGATCTAAACTGTAAGACGTCTGTCTGAACCAATATTGCTTCCGTGCATTAAAATATAATGGTCAAAATTGTTTTCAGAACGCATATCACTGTGAGATGTTGAATTTGAATCCTAACAATGCTACAACTCTCTGAGAGTTTTAGAGAGCATAACTGGCCATAGGATCTCCAGTATATGGCAAATTGTGAAGCTTGATCTGTAAAGATAAAGTTTCTATCATAGGATTAGGTAAGATGATGTGTACATCATTCAAATTTATCTTATTAAAATGTCTCCCCTAGCCCGTCCACAACTATCTGGCTGGCTGGAATCTGAGCATGGACACACTGTCGCTGTGTGTGAAGCTAAAGGCAAACCAGCAGCCTCCATTCACTGGGAAACACCGTGGAACTCATCCTCTCCCATCATACAAGCATCTAAGCCTCAAGACCAGCTTTTCACAGTGATTAGCCGCTTATACCTTCCTCGACATGCTTCTCATACAAACCTCACTTGTTTGGCCACTGCCAATGACCCCAAGCACACCAAGACTCGATTTAGCAACTTCACATTCAGAGGTAAGCCGTCCAGATTCTACAACCTCCATTACTTAAAAGAACATTATTGTTATCCAACTGAAATAAACTGATACAGTGGAGTAAAATATAGTGCAACATAACATACATGGTCTATAAACAGGATGAATTAAAACCATAATTACAATGAATATAGCACAAATTCCTTTTAAGTTAAAAAAAAAAAAGAAAGAAAAAAAAACAAACTACTTCCCATTCCTTATTTTCAAATGCAAAAGGACATTTTCCTAAATCTACTATGAAAAAAAAAAACTGCAAAGTGTATAAGAAAGTGTCACAAATGCAAAAGATGCCTAGGTCTCAAATCACAGCCATGTGGGAATTAGGAATGTAGGCAAACATCAACTAAGTAAGGAAGAAAACACTTGGGGGCATGCAACTGTAGGAAAATAATCAGTGATGGTTTGGTGTGATGCACCCTGGTGATGTGATGCACAAAGTTACTGTTACCATTATTGTATATTATTTTCCTATCACAGAACATCCCGAAGTGGCCTCTCATACCACAGCAATTTTCCAACAATTACAATTTTCCATTAATTACAGAATGTCATGCCATACTTTTTATCCAATTATTGTTACATTTAAAATTGTGTAACATCCACTAAACAAGCTTCTGTTATTATATACATTATAGCAGCTATAAACAGCCGCTGTCTCACCAGCTTCTCTTTTTTCTTTCTCTGAAGAACTTAATTAGAAATAAAATGCAGGAGCACACTGCAAAGCCCTGACCTAAAAAACTTTCTTCAGTCAGAAAACACACAGTTACGGCTTTACTTCTGACTATTACAGTATTATAAGTGCTGACATTGAAATAAAGTACAGATATTTGACCAGACGTAAGTACAGTAACAGTAATTGCATTGTGTTAGTCCCCACTTCTGCGTTTTTGAATAACTTCAGTGCCGGTGCTGCTGATGTCGATTCATACAACCTAATTTGTCTATAACACCTTTAAAACCACGGTCAGTCATTACAATCTCCACAATTTGTTTCTGATACACGGATCGTACAGTACAGTGTGGCATGCACTGACATGGACAAACGTCTGAATATCTGTTTAGACCACTGAACACTGATGACTTTTCATTTATAATGTACCACTTTATGATTAGCTTAGTTTCAGTCCTGTCATAGACCTATGGATAAATAGTTAAACAGTATCGTACAATATTTTGTTATGTTACACCTGCTGTCTTTTCAGATACACATGTCAAATGGCCCACAGTTCTCGTGGGAGTTTGTGCCACCTGCACCATTGTAGCTGTTTTAACTGGACTCTACATCATGCGCAAAAATGTCATAGCATTAAGGTAAGATAGTTTTGATGAATATATTTGATAGAGTAGTTTTCTGATTCTTCATATGCCGAACCCATGATTCTGGTGCCATTTGGCAGTTGTAAATTATAAAAATTAACTTATCTAAGAAAACGTGCATTTAACCAGTCTCAGGCAATAATCTAATTTTTTACAAAGTTTCTTTGATTGACAGGCTGTATTTTGTTCTTAAATGAGTCATATGTTTGAAAGTGACAAGGTTTAGTTCTATGCATAGAATTAGCAAATGCACAAAATGTTGTTAAATAGCATGCAAGGCAATGGAATAATAACGTTAACGGCATTCGAATAATGTACTTACAATGTATTTTCAATGATAGTTTACTTTCAAGCTATAATTTGGGTAACAGGGTTTTATAGGGTTTTTTAAAGTGACCTCATCAGTCAAAATGAAAATAAAGAAAAAGAAGGAGTGAATGCACTTCTTCCCATGATCTTTAGGAAATTCAGATGATGTAACTTCTTGTTGAATGCATGACTTGTGGAATATTCCAAATATTTTATAAGGGTAAATGTGTTCAGGTCTTAGCAAGTGAAACTCCTGTATCTTGAATATGGGCAAACGTATCTAATATTTCTTATTATTAGATTATTATAAAAAACAAATTATATTATTTAGCCTGTTTCAGATGCTTTTATCCATTTCAAGCTTTAAATATTCCTGTTCTCCTGGCAGATAATTTTGGTTCTTGGCAGAAATAAATGTATAAAATTAGAAAAAAATGATCTGCTATTAGAACTATAAGAATATATAAAGCTTAAAATTTGTTCATAGGTCTAGAAATAGGTTTAATAATCACATATTTGCTTTATTGTATTGAATATATTCAAGATATTTTCCCTTGTTGTCATTTTCAAGCATGAGATGTTAAATGGATACAAACAATAATGAGGAATTAAGAAATTCAAAGTATTTTAATGATTATATTTCAAGGTAAAGTGTAGTTATAGGGGGCTGGGACTGGCAAAATGCTGTCTTCTAAATTCTGTAGAGGTTTTATGAATTAATTTAAGTTATTTAACTGAAATGTACACATAGGATGTTGTGAAGGACACCATACCTGTGTTTGCAAAGTCTGTTTCATTTAATTTACATTCATATTTTTAAATGTAATATAAGTTACACAAATAGCTTAAGTGTTTCGTACATACCTGCTCAACCACTTGTTAATGTAAAGCAACCATGTATTAGACATGACTGCAAGATGATTAAATTTTAATTAAAATTTAAATTTCTATTCGACATTTCAAATTGATTCTGTTCTAGTTTCTTGTGAAGCATTTCTGTCCTTTGCCAGCTTTAATTAATGGCAGATATTGAGTAGTCCTATACAGTGAAGCACTCTTATTTTAAAGAGTTAAAGCAGATAAACAGCTTGTAACTGAATTGTACCCGAGCTGCTGATGTGAAGTGGTGATCACTGTTTCATTGTTCAAGTTGAAACCATGATTTAATATATGGAGGCTTTGGCAGATTTCTCAAGAACTAGTTCATGGTGATTTTATACAGTGAGTGAGACACAGAGAAATTAATCAAATTAGACTTTGTGGCTACAGAAAACTAAGCATAGAAATGAATGATAATATAACACTTCAAGCTTAGAATGACGCACACTGGAGTCACTGGTATAACAGCTTTACAAAGTTCTCATGAAATAATTAACTGAAGTGAAGTTTAGTGAAGTGACTTGTGGCCAAGTATGGTGACCCATACTCAGAATTTGTGCTCTGAATTTAACCCATCCAAGTGCACACACACAGTAGCGAACACACCCACACCCGGAGCAGTGGGCAACCTTTTTTGCTGCGGCACCCGGGGAGCAGTTGGGGGATCGTGCCTTGCTCAAGGGCCTCACCTCAGTCATGGTATTGAGGATGGAGGAGAGCACTGGTCATTCACTCCCCCCACCTACAATCCCTGCTGGACCTGAGACTCGAACCCACGACCTTCAGGTTCACCTTCGGGTTACAAGTCCAACGCTCTAACCATTAGGCCACGACTGCCCCCAATTGGTGCCAATTAATTGGCACGAGTGTAAGAAATAATCAGAGATGAGGCATTGTTAAAGTAATTGCCTAGCTGGAGCAGGACCTAAACTCTTACAGTGTATTTATGAAATAAATTTTCATAAACCATCAGTCTGTTTTGCCCCTGGCTGAGAATATACTAATGAATAAAGTTAGTATGCTGTACAAATATAGTATTGAATAAAGTTTCAATTTTGTTCTGATATCGCGCAATTCTGTTTGCTAAATTAAATTCTAACTTGATAACTTTGAATGAGGCAAAAACTGTGAACTATATTGACATATTGAATATAGTCATAGAAATAAGTGCTGCATAAAAAGGTTTCCTGGTCCACATATTAATCCTCATCCTTGACAGAATGTAAGTGATAATTTAGCTTTAGAAACCAGTTTTTGTTAGAAACCAGTCCTTTTATCCAGACCTTTTCATCCAGTCAGCATTTCAGCATTCAAAATGAGGCATTTATGATCTTGTTCATTGATTTGCAGTGTTTTTAGAAAGATTTGCTGCAAACCTGACATCCCTGCATCAAATGAAGAAAAACCTCAGCAGGTAAAATATGTTCCTTCCTCTTTTACACAATTATTTTTCACCCAGTTAATAGCGATGATGAAGCACATTGATGTATGCGGTGAAACAGTTTCTTGGTTATTTTCAGCCCTATGATCCTGAAGAACTGCAACCCTATGCCAGTTACGTGCAAAGAGTAAACTCCATCTACAACTCTTCTGCTGAACTGTTCAACGCGTGAATCACTCCAGACTTATGTGAATGCACAAAGATGTTTCTGATAAAAGCAGATCTCTGATGTGCCTACGAGGCGTACTGTCATGAGGTTTGCACTCAGCAAATGCAGATTCGTCAGTGCACACCTACTCTGTGGATGAAATTACACACGAGGCCTAATACTGCTCTTAATGAGAACATCCTCCAACGTGCAGACGTGATGAGAGAAACACAAACCAGAGTGAGTCAAAGTGAAAGAAGGAGTGGAAACAGAAGGATTGTCTCATGATTTGGAAATTTTGTACTCTCAATTCAATTCACAATATACAGAACCTACACTGAGAGCTGTATAATCACGACTCAGCTGAAACAATGAAAGCAGAATAGGGACATTTTTAAATAGATCTTCTCTAAGTGAGACAATATGGCCAATATGTACTCTTTCTCCATGTCAGCTGGGGCAATATACAGAAGAAGCCTGATTAGTACTGTAGGTTTCAACAAGGAATCTTTTAAACCACAGATCTTTGTGTTTCCTTATCAAAAAGAGTTCCAACCAGAAACCTGTAGCAGAGGTGCCAACAGCCATAGCAGTTACAATTTCTGACCACAGGGGACTCATGCTTTTTCAGATAAAGCAGCAATCAGACTGAGCACAAATAAAATTCACCTGGCAAAAAAAAAAAAAAAAGCTAATTCAGTTGAAAGTTGAAAGTACATGAGATGTGAAAGATGCTCGTTTACTTTTGGTAGCAGTTCCTTTCACTTCACGCTTTTGTCTATATGAATTTTGACCTGAATTCACAATATGCTTAAATATAATGCTATAATGCTTAAAACAAGAAAAAGCGATCTGCCAGAAGAACAAAAACTACTTCAAGCTTGAATGTATTAAAATTTCTAGAAATAGGTTTCTTTGATTTATAGTATATCTGGTTTATCGTAATCTTATAATAGGAAATATTAGATAATTTTGACCATATTCAAGATATTTTCACATGCTACAATGTCATTTTTTGCACTGTAGGCTTTTCTTGCTAGCCATGTTGGCACCTCTGCTTAAGTATCCAAAGAACTTTGATGGGTTAATTTTTCTAAGAGTGAAGGAATTTCCACTAATTCTACAATGACAACTGTAACGAAGCCAGACTGGTACTGTAACGTTGTGTTTTTTTCTTGCTTTACATTTGTTTTATATGTGTGTGCAATACTAATTGCAGTCAATATACTCCACTTGTTGTTTAGTACTGATGTTGTGTAATTATTATTGATATGTAGCATATTACTCAAGGAGTACACAGTCAAAAATCAAAAATTATCATCTCTAAAAAATTTAAATTTACCTCTCTGCCACTCTGAGTAATTATCAGAATGACTCGTTTACGTCAAGTTATTAGAAAAATAATTGTTTGTAGGTTAGTAGCTCTATTTCTATTTCTAATTCTGTTTGACATCCTACGACACTTTTCCTTTTCTCTTTCACAATCAGCTACACTTTATTAAAGCTATATTTGCAGTTATCAATTCTGTTAACAGATGCTGAAAAAAACCCTTGATATTACATTGATAGGCCTATATAATTGAAAATAAATACATAAAATGAAGATAAAGAAGAAAAGAAAACATAAAAGCATGAATCGATTCTTGTAGGAAGTTCACTGGACTAAATGTACAGTTTTTAATTCATATTTAGTGGGTCAAGCACTGAAGGTGCATAGGCACCCTACTGTTATATTATTGTCATTCTATTGGTTATTGATCTTCTTCTTCTTCTGGCTAAGGTGTCTATGGCAGCCCATAGAACAGTCTGGTAAAAAGTTGTGAAATTTGGCACACTGATTGGGGAGCATCTAAGGAACATTCTGACCAAATTTGGGCCAAGTGTTGCCAACACTTTAGCGCCACCATCGGGTCAAATTTGGAAATACATTTATGGTCATAACTTTTGAACCATGTGTCCAAAATTTAAAAGCCAGGCAAACCTGAATTCCATGCTTCGAGATGAGTTCAGTGCATCCCTATGATGTCAATTTCCACCTAATTAGTTTTTCCGCCATCTTGGAAAACAGTTTTTTTGTGACTCCTCCTACAAATTTTGTCCAATCATCACCAAACTTGGCACACATCATCTTCAGAGAAGTGAGGCTGTATCTCAGCAACACGTTTGCGCACTGACACAGAACTTGGTAGGCATCTTCAGGACCATGACCTGAGGCTAAATTTTGTGATAATGCCACCTACTGGTCAAAAGTTAAAATAACATGCCAAAAATGCTTAATCTAACTGCCATTTTTGCTGCTACTTCTCCAAATTTTGTCCAATCTTCCCCACATTTGCCTCACATCATCTTGAGAATGGTCTGAACAAAAAGTATCAAAGGAATTTTGATATTCAAACCATTCTCCTGTAACGTTTTGACATGCAAAAAACAGGATGTGAGGGTGTATCTCAGCAATGTATATACAGATCATCACAAAACTTGATAAGTATCTTCAGGACCCAAGAATTTTTGTGGTCAATAACTGTAACAACTTTCATTTTTTTCCCTTATATCATTTGAAGAGTTTGGGATAAATTCACAGTTCACTTTTCCTATAATTCCCTGGAGTATGCAGAAGTGAACACACACCAACATCTGAAATTCAAGTGTACTTCCTGTCGACCCCTGTCTTTTGCCCCTAATGGGCCAACAAATCTGACGGGGAAGCTGGCAAACAGGAATTGAGGCTATATCTCAGCAACGACTTAGCGCAATGACAAAAATCTTAGTAGGCATCTTCAAGACCATGCCCTAATGCAATAAAATTTCAAATTTCACCACCTACTGGTCAAAAGTAACAATAACATGCTAAAAAATGCTTACATCTAACTGCCATTTCTGCTCCTCCTCCTCCAAATTTTGTCCAATCTTCACCAAATTTGGCTCACACCATCTTGACAACTGTCTAAACAATGCTGCAGCAATGCCACCCTCTGCCCATTTGTTCATCTAGACATTTCACCTTTTTATCCAATTATAAGCATTTAATGCTATGGAACGTCCACAAAAGAAGTTATTTCCACCACAATCTCTTTGTTCTCTCTCAAAGTGAACATGGCAAAAATAAATAAATAAATAAATTGTGTAAAATCCTCTGTTTTTAAGACTCTCCCATGGCAGAAAAATGTAACTGACTGTTAAAAAAAGTTTTGACATTGGAGACTCCTTCAAAAAATGTTAAATAAATGTCTCCTTACAGAAACCTTCACCATATCACCAATAATACATTTTGTTAAATAGCAACATGTTTTTTAATCTGTTTTTTATTAGTCTTAGATTATATGGAGAGTCTTCTATACAAGTCCTCGTGAATTAGTTGTTACTACAGAATGATGCGTGCATTAATAAAAACCTGTGATTTAGATTATACTAGGAGTTTACCTAGGAGTTTACTAGGTGAGTTAATCTGTCAGAGCTGCTGGTATGGAAAATTAATCAGCACCTTCTAACCAATCAGGTTAGAATTCAACAGTGCTGTGGTATAAAGTATAAAGTATAATCTTCTGGCTCATTATTGGAGTTACAGCAGCTTTAGCAGAATTTTGTCAATATCAGAGTTGCTTTAGTGTCTATTAGAAAACAGTTAAATTAGCTGTGTATTGATTTCATAGTGCTGTCATAATTCATAAAGAGTGTATTGTGTTTGTTTGAGGCCACGTGCAAGTACGTCAGAACTACAGATCTTCCTCTTGCTTTTAAATGAATCAGGCTGGAAGGATGAACAAGTGGAAACTGATAGTGAAGTGTGTGTATTTCTCACTCATTGTCATAGGAAAGAAAAGCTCATATAATCTGAGAGATGTTACTTTCTCACTCCCTCGCCTCAGGGCCTGCAACCACAGCATACCTTTTTTTTTTTAAGTCTGAATTTGGGATTCCCCATGAGTCTAACTGAAATAGTTCTCTTTTGGTTGAGCTGTTATGGTCAGGCCTGTCAGTAGGTTTTGTTTCATTACTGTAACAAGTGTGTGGCGTCATCTAGAGGTGGTATTCTATTACTGTTCTTAAACATTCTTAATAAAGCAACCAGACACACTGAAATGTTGCATTTACTAATTGCTAAGAAATCTTTAATAAAGTTTCTCTGTTTAAACTAGGTAAATAGTATTTACATAATTACATTAATTGTGTTGCCAATTTTTATATTTTTCATAAGTTATAGAGGAGATACATTCAATGTGTCCCATAATTATATACAAAATCATTTTCTTCATAATTATGGACAAAAAATTAAAAGCACATACAACATAATTAAAGCTATACTATAGAATAAAGGCAAGCCATTAGTCACCCAAGTGCTAAAAAGTTGTTATCCATTAATGTTTGTTATTGATAAAGAATGTGGAATAGACAGAGAACTGAAGCCCTGCTGATAAGATGTGGTGCACATGGTTAACCAGCTGAGATCCAAAATACATGTATTTTGCATGTACTTTCCATAAATATAGCTAAAATTATTTCAGCATAAGTTAAGCACACAATGCTTTTAAGCTCAGCTCATTAGGACATAGTCATCTGCACAGTCCTCGCTGTAGTCTGATTTTTTCGCTGTCTGACATGGAAGCTTAACTTCAGCATAATCACAGTCATTGTCCATGAAGTCTCCTGTGCCAGTCTTTGTGCCATGCCCTGCTGTCTGTTCGTTCCCATGATCAATGGTGGCATAGAGAACGTCCTCTTTAGGTGACGTCTGTGTACAAGAGAAACAAAAGTGTGTATTAATGAGTGTATCAGGTAATTACAGCTGAGTACTGTTACAGCTACAGCTAGTTTAGTCTGTAGTCTAAAACACCTACTCCAATCAATTAATCCTGTAAATTAAATGTTTCATTATTTTACAGAATTGTACCTTAAGCAATTAGAACATGGCATTGGTTTATGGAAAAATACCAGAAAACACAGTGCATAATGGGATATCTACTTCATGAGGGAATGAGAATGGTAAAGATTCTCTTCCTGGCGACATCTGAAAATCAGTGGCTCATTTCTCTGCCTTGTATTTTGAGGAATATTTTAGGCAAGCACAAACCCTCTGAGTGATTTACTAAACATTTGGTTTAGTAAATCACGAAAATTTACTTTTAGTAAATTTTTCACGAAAAAGTCTTTTAGTGTGAGATAATTCACTAGTAGAGGTGGCTGAATGTTTGCAACATTCAGGGAAGTGTTGGCTCAGTGGTTCAGCTGTTAAGCTACAGATCAGAAAGCTGTGAGCTGTTCGAAGCCAAGCGCTAGTGGACATAGTTGGATCATGAGCAAAATCCTTCAACTGCTCTGAAGTTGCTTCGGCTAAAAGCATCAGCCTAATGAACAGATGTAATAGGTTATATTTTAAATTTACAATCTATTACTTGGAAACATGTTGTAATATACTGTAAAAAAAAAAAAAAGTAAAGTAATTACCTGTAAGTATATTACAGTACTTTACTGTAAATGTTTTTTCAATCATTTACTGTAAATTTACTGTACTTTACTGGCACCTCTGCTACCAGTAAATTCTATACATTTTACAGTACATTTCTGCACAGTTAGAGATGATTACATATATAAATGCATGTGTATTAACTTCATGTTTTGGCTCATGACACTACATGATAGTTATAGCATCAACAGATTTAACAGGAAGTTTTAAAGGGTTATCTTCATAGTTACGAAACGATATTTGCTTTGCAAGCTCCTAATGCTTACTTGCACTCCAGCATGCTTACCTGAGAATTGTCTACATATTTTAAAGCGTAACCCTATATATAAACATGTACTCAAAATGCCAGCTCCTCTGTAGTTATTATGAGTGTATCTGCAGGTCACATCACTTTATTTACCCCACATCCTTTCAAGCGAGACCCAGTGTCCTGTTACAACAGTTAAGATACATTTCTTTACTTACACAAGCCAAAACCGAAGTTCTTACTCGTGTATTTACCGAAGATGTATTTTTTATAATAAAATGAGCTGTATTCTTTTTTCATAAAACAGCACATGAGCCAATCAGCAGTTGCGCAAGTCATTTGAACTCTCTGATATTAACCGTCACCCCCAGAAGGCCCACCCCATTCTGCCATCTCTACACCTAGACCTAATCTTCTGGCAGGTGATTGGTGTGCTTGAGAGATGCACTGAGGCAGTGCCTTCATTTTCTCTCAAGGTAAAGAACAGAATGTTTTGCGTTCATTAATGTGAAATAAAATCCATCATCTGTCGATAAAATCTAGCTAAAATTAGACACATATATAGTTAACATTAGTTAACTGTATTCATAAGGGAGGCCGCTGAAATGGTTTGTCCAAAAACGGTGAAAAACTGCACAGCCAAACGAGAAAAAAAGGGTGAAAATTTTGACCTAAAATGAAATAGGTTAAATAGGAGAGAGATTAAAAGTTTGAGTACTTATGATTTAGAGAGTGTTCCAGCAGGATAATATAATATTGAATTAATATGCTTTGTTCATTTGTTCTAAGCACTTATCCTCCAACAGGCTTTGACTGAATGCAGAAGTGCTAAAAAAAAAAAAAAAACACATTTTTAAACTTATCTTTAATCAAAACCACATTCAGCCAAAAAAACGTCTCAGACTGCACTGTTCCAGTACATTTAAATATTCTATTTACAAAAAATATTCAAAAATATGATTATATTATTGTTGATCTTTTTAAGTAAAAAAAAAAAAAAAAAAAAAGGCTCAATGTATTGTACTTTGAGAGTTTAGTTTGTAAGTAATGTGTGGGAGGATCATGGTTTGGTGTTTCAGAGAAGACCATAAATACCTCAGCATGACATTAAACTACTTCATCTTATAAAACAGATAAACACAATCTAAACGGCAATTAAGAATGAATCCACTAACAGCAAACAACTTTTAACACACGCGCACACACACACACACACACACACACACATATATGCGCAAAATAACTGACCTAAATTGAAAGAGGTGCCATTAGAAAGACAGGATAAATTTAACATACTAATGGCTTTGAAATGGGCTTCTAATATCCTAACTGTATGTTCAATCATTTTATAAATACAAAACCTTCATCCTCATAAAATCTCATTTTAGATGATTTTCTACCTGAACACAGTTATTGGTTGACTTTTAATGTTGATAGTAATAGTAAGAGTATTTTTTTTTTTACATTTCCTGTCTCACTTTCACAGTTCTTATCATGAAAAGGCGTAGTTTCCATCATGCCTAGTTTACTCAGTTATACTAAAAATAACACCAGCATTATTGGTGGTTCTTGGGAGTCATAACTTTATAACAATCCCAAAAACCCAGGACTGTCATCTGTGTTCATAGGTCATTGCTATAAACATCACAGAAACAATGGTGAGATTGTGTGGCTAATTTGAATGTCACACAACCAACGACAAAAAAATACACTGCAGCTCGTTTACGCTAATCACCCATACGGTTCAGGTGCTATGATGGAGGTGTAAACTCATAGGCATATCATAGGAGTTTGTTAATTAGGTTGTACAATATATTTCTGCTCTTCGCTTATTTGTGTCAGCCACACACACTGTGCCACTTTCGGATAGTTTGAGGTAACCACAAAATGCCACTCTGAAATGCATGTATTGCGCTGTAAATATACTCAAAAAACACTACTGAAATGTCATTTGAGGCCAATATTAAATACAATAATTACCCTAAATCGGTGGTGATAAACTATTACTAGGACTATTTATACAGTAATATTTTGGCAATATACTAGACTCTTTTTAGAGGTTTATGTCAGTGCTTGCCATCTTCGCATTCATATATCATCGAATTAGTCTTTTTTTATTTTTCATTTTTAAATTGTCTCGTGCTTTGATGTTACATTGTATTATATTTAACAGAAGGAAAAAAAACCCCACACTATTTCCTTTCTTCAGTCTGCACTTTCTATTTCTGATTTTTTCATGCTTGTGTTAAAAGGCTGTGGTCTAGAAGCTATTGAAATACCTTGTCTCTGACGCTTCTACTCAAGAAAGAATTGCCAATCTTGTGTGGTAATTTGCATAATCCGAATGCCATACCCAGAAAATCGACTTAAGCAGGGGCATAACCTCTTTGAATCTGCATAATAATGACGTAACTTTTGTCACCGATTCCAAAAGAATATAACTCATTGTGTGTCATACTGTACATGAAGTGGTGATGTAATGTCGATAACTTACGTTTAGCATTGCGATACCCTTTTTGTTCAGCTATGGCCTCTGCTCTGTGATACATTGCCATGTATTCCAAGCACAGCGAGACACAAGTGCATTTCCACTTCTAATTATACTTTTCAGTAAAGCATTTGCAATACAACACGATAGATAGACTGTCAAAGTAGCCAGTGATAGATGATAATTGTGACACCCAGTCAGGACGTTTGAGAGACAGATTAGATTATTAGAGGGCTCGGTATCACGAAGTAAAAATGACATAATTGTAATGGAATTGTAATAATGAGCTATGTCCTCATTCTGTTCCTGAAGTGGAAATCTGATAATAAAATTCAGTAAAATTTTTGGCTGTTGTTCATCTTTACAGCATAATCATCAATCATTCAGTCCATCAGTATGTATACAGCAAAAATGATGAATAAAAATAAGGAATAAAAATGTCTAGACCTGTTTTTGGGGATATTATTCAGTGTGGTGTTTTTAAAAGGTGCCATATTTAAAAGGTGATTGTGATTGTGTTTTAAGATTATGGCCCTCTGCATAAGTAGGTCTATTTATAACTGTCAGTGGGAACCTGCTTCTCTTGATCACGCAAGTTTTACTAAAAATCGGTAACAGTTTGTACAACTGAAGTCATATGAATGACAGGAAGGTTAAGGCTAAGGCCGGGCTCAGTTTTCTAAACTTATCATCCAATGAATAATATTAAAAGAAATACAACCGCAATACAATCGGTTACGTTTAGTTGTATTCATACACTGCCCTCCAAAAGTTTGGAAACGCCTGAACAAAATAGGGTTTTTGGGCAATATCAGCATAAATCCTCTTTAGTTAGTGACCATTTTGCATTGATAATAAGGGACAACACAAACTATGAAAACATATTTTATTAAATAAAAAGTTTATGAACATAAACATGAACATAACAGAAAAATACTCAAATTTTGGA
>CM040979.1:24393391-24413881 GCA_022985145.1 Pangasius djambal
TGAATCATCTTTGGGCAATCCTCCAGGAGGCTTGGAGTAATATATCAAGTCAATGTTTGAATAAACTGACTGCTCGGATGCCTAGTGTTGTCCCTTATTATCAATGCAAAATGGCCACTAACTAAAGAGGATTTATGCTGATATTGCCCAAAAACCCTATTTTGTTCAGGCGTTTCCAAACTTTTGGAGGGCAGTGTATGTGTTTCTAATGAGATCATATTGATTTTTTTTTTTGCTCCACCCACATCCTTGTAACCAGCAATTTTCAAAACAAAGTTGTGTGTGTTCATTCAGTGTGGCATCCTCACCTGTCCTGCTGCAGTCAGTACATTAGGAGACACAGCAATCAGAGAGAGAGAGAGAGAGAGAGAGAGAGAGAGAGAGGGAGGGAGAGAGAGAGAGAGAGAGAGAGAGAGAGCGCATTAATTATAAAGTCCACATGACATTACTATGAAAATTTGCAGTCTTCCGGGTCGACCAGTCTTCCAACTCAAAGCAAATAGACTTGTCTTATAACCCTAAAGATGATCTATCACTTATCAGTCTTTATCAGTTCTTCAACTGAACTTTATCCGAACTGATGAAACGTATTGCCTGAATAATGAAACTTTTCCAGATTATATCACAAGTCATAGTGCCTGTCTACTACCTGACAATTAAGGAAAATGGCAACACTTTACTACAGGACCCACAAATCAGCAATACATTAATACTTAACCAATGCTTTCATAAAGATGAATTAATACATGCCATAATCTTTAGCGCGCCAAGAAATAATAAACAGCCTCTGGGTCATATATGAATACCCATTAATAATGGTAATAATGAAGTATTACCATCTTGTTTACTCATTCTCTTCATTAATTTCATAACTTAGAGTATTAATAAAGATAATTTACATTATTAATACACAGTGTAGGTTAACCCAAACTTTACATTGTACATAACCAGAATCAACCCAATTATATTAGCGTGATATTGGCATATGGACACATGCTAATAAGAGTAGGTCCCAAAGCCAAACCTACGCTTAGGGTTGTGTGTAGACATGATGTTTTTATATTGTATTAAAAAAAAAAAAAAAAAAAAAGTCAAAACTTTAACAATATGTATATTTCATGCTGGAGAAGTACTAAAGGGAGTCAAATTTCCAGAACTTACATTATAGCTTTTGTACATTGTATCTTTTGTCTTAACACACATTTCATAATGTAAATAAACTTTATTAATACTGCAGTCATGATAATAATTAACAAAATGTACTAACAAGATGTTAATACTTAAATACCATTATTAATCGATATTTGTATATGGCTGTTCTGGCTGTATATGCTTTATTATTCATTCATCATTACGGAAGCGTTAGTTAAGTATTAATATATTACTTATTCGTGGACCTTATGTTGATGTACTGCCAGGAAATGTTAAACATTTATCTAATGTTATTGAGGGTAATTAGCTTAAATTAATATCAGTGATCAGAAACCGTCGCACAGTGCGTTGTACGATCTTTTATTTTTCCAGCGTGCTTCAGTTTTCTTAGTGGTCTCACAATGCCTTGTTGCACCACATGGCTGGATATTACACAATGTAGTGATTACACATCATTGTTTCAGAAATGTGTATTATGTATATATATATATATATATATATATATATATATATATTTTTTTTCCCCCAGATAAGACCAAACATTTAATCCAGGTTCACGAACTTTGTCGTCAGTTGGATGGCCAATCTCATTTAAGGCTGCGTGTGCTCTTTATAGGCCTTGCTTTCATGGACATTCTGCTATTAACATGTATTTTAATAGAGGAGGATAAAAGAGGAAGAAATAAAAAGATTCTTACCATCGCCTTGATATTTGCCTTCTCTAAGGAAATGAGACAGGAATACAGGATTACAATAGTTGAACACCACAGACAGTTTAGATACACTGAGTGGGTGGAATTTCTCATATTTTGTCACATTTGTATTTCAACAAGGCAGTACTGCCACAGGCGCACTCTCTGAAGAAATAGTGCTAAACTGGACATTTCCTTGTCACTGGTGTGGCATCATCAAGGGTACATTTTTTTTTTTTTTTTTTTTTTTAAATATATATATCATTAATATGTATTTTTCACCTGGATTATAGTGGTGTACCTTTAGAGTAAAACTTTAAAAGGTACACAACATGCACAACCACCCCATTGACAGGAAGAGTACAGTTTACTACCATTTTATTCCTGAGAGTGTATTCACTGCCATCACATTTATAGACGTAGTAGCTATATGCTAATGATGTTTGTATTATTGTTTATGTACATCATGAGTAAATACGTTCTCTGATGACCTACCTTCCCGTGAAGCATGAGAGATTTCCCATAATCTGAATCCTTTTGCGTATGTAGTGTGAATTTGCAGTCTGATCAAGTGAAGAATTAAAGAAATAGCCCACGGTGTAAGACGTGCTAACTGAACAGTTAACCCCACCTCCTTTCATCACTGGCGGAAAAGTAGAGCATGAGGCAGAGAAAGAAAAGGGGAGCGAGAGAGAGCGTACAAAACGTCCAACAAGAGAGTGCTTGTGTTTCCTTCTACTTCCTTTGGTCTGTGGTTTGCATATGGTCTCACACACTGGTCTGACAAACACATGTGCAACGTCTCTCTAACTGAAACCCCCCTGCACATAAAGTTATTTTTAACCAGACACACACACGTTTTAGCTGTTTCTTTAAACAGCTGGGTTTTTTTTTCTTCCTTCATTTTAAAAAGCAAATGCACTTATCACCCTTCACAGGTGCAATGCCAATTATACCATCATGTTTCTATATTTAGGAAACCACCGTTGAGACATTGTTCATAGCATCACTCCACATATGCGCAAAAAAAAAAAAAACATTCAGATTATTTGCATTTGTGAAATGATGCTATCTCAGTTGTTGACATTATCCATTTCAGGTATTCAGTGTGGATGCTGTGTGTGTGTGTAGGAGGAATTTCCATGTATGAGGCTATGAGATATGAGATAATGTGATCTTTTCCCAGGATGTCTTTTCTCTGTCTAGGAATAAGTAAAAATAAGGTTATTCTATTTGAGGCAAAGACAACTTCACTTCCTGGTTTTGGATCCCCAAACTGCTCAAAATGGCCAGGCTGAAAAAAGAGAACATTGACTTTTTGCACAGAAAGACAGAAAGTAAGAATTCTTAAAAAAGCAAGGAACAGTTTCCTCCCAATACCAAAATAGCTGAACACCAAACATTAAAATAACCACATGAAATGGGAAGATGGCATCCCCAGGAAAGATGGCCACAGAAAAGGATGAAGTAGAATAGCATTATATTGTGGGGTTTTTTTTATGTGTACATTGTTGATTGTCGCTTGAGAATATTATTACAGAGGAAATCTGATGCCAGTGCCACATTTAACTAAAACTATAAAAGTAGACGGACACAATTTATTAATAGAATAGCTGAAAAATGAAAGCAAAGATTCGAGATGACCTTGGTGTAGCTCTAAGTATATTTTTTTTACCAAGAAATGATTAGCAAGATCACTGAGTCCTGACAGTCACCAGTGAAACAGGAAGCTCATCATTTCCTCTCAGATGTCGGGTTAGAAGAAATAAAGAGGACACGTTTGACACAAGCTACCTACAAGGAAAAGTGTGTTAACATTTCAGGGTCTGTCTATACTTGCAAAAGATAGAAATTCAAAATTGTGGTCCAAAATAAATGACATGCATGTGTGTGTTTGTATGTATTCAGTTTCACAGTGCAGAGTGTGTGCAGCAGCGTTATGTGTTATTTTGCAGGTGTCACTTAAAATGATGTGTGTGTGTGTCTGTGTGTCTCAATGGGTAGGCGTGTGTTTCCTTGTGTTTCCTTTCATATTCACCCCATTGAATGTTTTTACACTTTGTAATATTACAACCTGGAACTGAAATGGAGTTAATTATGTGTTACGTTTCTATACAAAATACTGCATTATATTTAACTGAGGGAAAAAATATAATTGCCAATAAATAAATAAATAAATAACTCGTTGCTGTGAAACCCCTGATTTAGTTCTGGTGTAACCAGTTGCCATAAAAAGTCACATAATTAGTTGAATGGAGTCGATATATAAATACACATGTTCCTTGAAGGCCTTAGAGTTTGATAGAGAACATACCCCAAAAAAAACCAAAAAAAAACAGCAGCAGCTTGAAGACCAAGGAGCTATCAAAACAAGACTAGGACAAAGTTTTGAAAAAGTATCAGTCAGGTTTGAGATTATAAAAAAAGCATCTCAAACTCTTCCTAAATATCCTGAACATTTTATGAAGCACCATTAAATAATTCATTATTAGAATGGGGGAAAGAATATGGCACAACCATGACTGATAAGTAAAATGCATGATGAACATTTTTATTTTCACCACAGCTGACATGTATGCTAATTGTGGGACAATAATATAAACAAAATAAAACCACTTCAAATTTAACAGTCCTTCACTATAATAAAGCACCTGTAAATGGACAGCAAGAATATACCAGAGCAATTTTGGCAGATATTTTGAATATTGGCCACTTTATAAGAAACACCATGCTAATAATGAGTAGGTCCCCGTTGCTCTCAGAACAGCTTCATTTCTTCGTGGCATGGATTCCACAAGGTGTTGGAAACATTCCTTTCAGAATCTGGTCCATGTTGATGTGATATCATCACATTTGTCAGCTGCACATTTGTCAGCTGCACATTTGTCAGCTGCACATTCATGCTGCGAATCTCCTGTTCTACCATATCCCAAAGGTGCTCTGTTCGTTTCAGATCTGGTGAGCAGGGAGGCCACTAAAGTACACCCAACTCTTTGTCATGTTCATGGAACCAGTTTGACAAGACTTTTGCTTTGTGACATGGTGCTTTATCATGGCCGGATGTAGCTAATAGAAGATGGGTAAATTGTGACCATAAAGGGATGCACATGGTCAGCTACAATACTTAGATACGCTGTGGCATTCTGATGTTGCATAATTGGTATTAAGAGGCCCAATGTGTGCCAAGAAAACATTCCCCACACCATTACACCACCATCACCAGCCTGATATGTTGACAGGCAAGTTGGATCCATGGATTTATGCTGTTGACACCAAATTCTGACCCTGGTATCTACATGTTGCAACAGAAATAGATTCATCAGATCAGGTGACATGTTTCCACTCTCTACTGTCCGGTTTCAGTGGGCCTGTGCCCACTGTAGCCTCAGATTCCTGTTCTTGGCTGAAGATCAAGGTTTGAATACCTGCTGTGGTCTTCTGCTGTTATAGCTTCAGCAAAGGTATTCAAACCTTGATCAGCCCATCAAAGTTTGACGTGTTGTGCTTTCTGAGATGCTTTTCTGCTCACCACTGTTTGTTTTTCCAGATTCTGATGTTTGATGTGAACATGAACTGAAGCTCTTGACCGCACATGATTTTATGCATTGCGCTGCTGCATGATTGGCTGATTGGATAATTGCATGAATATGCAGGTGTTCCTAATAAAGGGGATGTAAATGCTACTTTATTTGCGAAAGTCAACGCTGTTACCCCAAGGTTGGTGTACCATTCTAATGTGTTTCATAAGTGCTTTACAATCCACAAGCATGCTCAGTTTAGTGCAAGAAAGAAGAACCTGGCTTACCAACAAATACAGGAAGGCTTTCTAACACTTCCCACAGTACACTTTTACAAAATACAAAGTGTTAAATAAAAATCTCTTTTGAAATATGTTGTATTTCTAAAAACACTAAATAAAATTAAATGAATACATGGTGTACTGTTGTGTTTGTGACTCATTTTTGGCTACTTCCAATGCTTGTCAAGTTTTTTTTTAGGTTTTCCCATTCAGCTCTGCCCAAACTTGATAAATGGTTTTGAAGGACACAAGAGGACAACTCATCTTTACTGTTTTTTTTTTTTTTTTTTAATTTTTCTTCTGTTTGCAAAGGCTTAGCAAAGCAATAGTAGAAGCAGTACAGTAGTAGAAGGTGGTTGATAACCTTTAGAAATAGATACAATCACAAAATATGCATTAATATAAATAAAGATATTTAAACTAATATCACATTTCATTGAATTCAACATCAACATAAACATCAACCTTACCATCAAACAAAATCCACATAATTTAAACACAATACTGACATTTCCCAACTTCACAGTTAATACTTGACATTAACACAGATGAAAATGTTAACAATGGTCATACCAGTTGCATCTTCAGGGTTGAATTTGAGCTGAATGGGTGAAAGTCCTTCCTTTGCCAATGAAGACCTTCTCCAAACTTTTCAACTCCATGTGCTCTTAGAGGTGCACCATTTTTATTGTTCCCCCCCGGAAACACACCCTTACACGTTCCATCTCAGCAACCACACTGCTCTGCCCTCTGCAGGAATGTCTTGACGCAACAATGATCTTTTCACAAATACTGTCAGTTGTCATGTCACGTACTTCAACAGCAGAGGGCAATGTGGGTCTAGTTACAAAGAGAAGACATTTCTAGATACACAGATCAGTCATTCATGAGTGTTTGAGATACGCCTAACATTACAAGAGCACATAGCTTCTGAGGTGACATAGTGGGGTTTTTTGAATGATGTGTGACCAAGAATTAATATAACGAGATTACACGTTTATATTTCAAGGCCACAAAAAAAAATCTTGGCCAAGAATTCTGTAACTTGATCCCACATCTTAATATGTTGTGGAGTCTCGGACTTAATATGTGACCTCAAGTTAACTATTTGGTGGGAACAGGGGAAAAGTCTCTTCACTTTGAGAAATCGCTTAAGGTGATGCAGACTAATGGTACATCAATGTCACAATGCTATAATGACTCCGGTATGTGTTTATGCATAAAGAAAAGTGTAATTTTATGAATCATCTTAATGCTTGGGCTCCTCTGGCAACAATGGTCAAAGCTAATTGATTTCTTTTCATCAATGTCTCTCAAGATGTCTTCCACAAGATTTTTTTCCACAAGTATTTCAGGGCCACAAAATAGATGAAGAAACTTCACCTGTGGGCTCTGTACCACTTACCCTACACAGGGTTGCAGGGAGCCTGGAGCCTATACCAGGGGACTCGGGCACAAGGAAGGGGACACCCTGGACAGGGTGCCAACCCATCACAGGGCACATGCACACACTATGGACAATTTGGAAATGAAAAATCAGCCTACGATGCATGTCTTTGGACTGGGGAAGAAACCGGAGTACTTGGGGGAAATCCCCAAAGCAGGGGAAGAACATGCAAGCTCCGCACACCCAGGATGGAGGCGGGATTCGAACTCCGGTAATAACTACCATGTCATCTCAGTAGCTTCATAAAAGAGTGTTTGGAGTAACATATTTTTAGTCATGAAGGTATTGAAAGCTAGGGGCTCGTTCTCCTTTTAGTGGTCAGCCTGCTAAAGCCCACAGTGACCTCAGGACTGTACTTACCTGTGTCCAGGCACTACTGGACATCCAACTGTGTTCTTTAATTAAGTCAATACCAACTCAATGCATTGATCTGATTGTTAAACCCCTAGTATCTGCTTAGTGTGTAACATATGTGCGCACACACAAACTGTCCGTTACGATCACTACCTTTAAGTCATTTGTCATTTGGCTGTTATTCAGAGCGATTTACATTTATCTCATTTATTCAGCTGAGCAGCTGAGGGTTAAGGGTCTTGCTCAAGAGCCCAACAGTGGCAGCTTGGTGGTGCTGGGATTTGAACTAGCAACCTGCCGATCAGCAGTCCAACGTATTAGAGTTTATTATTATTGGGTTTTTTTTTTACTTTTAAGGATGAGATGGAATTGAGTGTTTTTCTTGTGCAAAGTGTGCAATTTTTCAGAAAAAATAGAACTGTTTTATGCTGCTTCTCCAAAAGGTATGTACTATGACCCCTTATTCAACTTGGCAGCTTAAGTCAGCTTATGAAATAGCACTTGATCCAGCACATCCTATTTTTTCCATGATGCACTAGATGTACAGTGGCAGAAAGTGTAAATGTTAGGCAGGGTTTAGAGTTGCGGCATGTGACTGGACAGGTCACAAATATATTTATCTTATATTTTATATTGTGCACCAATACAATAAATTGTGCACACAACATAATGTTGACACAAGATACTAAAGAAAGGTCACGAATCTGTGTTTTTTTGTGTGGGATGTAGGCTATTTTTCATGTTTTTATTTTGTGATTTTGACGTGCTGTGCCAATAAAATAATGGCAATGTTTTGGTTGATCTGCTGACGGTTGATGTGCTTTCCTGTAAAGAAAACATGCCAGTTTGCTGGACAAGCTGATCGAGCACACATCTACTTACATAATTTCATCCATATAAAATTTATGTAAGCATTGTGATTAACATGCTCTCTCCACTGATCTCACCTGTTAAAAAAAACACTTTTTGTGGACTTTAAAGGGATGATCTAATTAATTAATTAATTGTCATATTTATGTACTTAATATTGCTCTTCAAATGGCATTCCATAGTCTTTAAGTATGTTTACAGGCCAAAACACTAATTTCAGCATACTGTATATACACTGTTCAAAAAAATTAAAGGAATACTTTTTAATCAGAGTATAGCATCAAGTCAATTAAACTCCTGGGATATCTGGTCAGTTAAGTAGCAGAGGGGGTTGTTAATCAGTTTCAGCTGCTTTGGTGTTAATGAAATTAACAACAGGTGCACTAGATGGGCAACAATGAGACGACCCCCAAAACAGGAATGGTTTTACAGGTGGAGGCCAATGACATTTTTTCCCCTACTCATATTTCTGACTGTTTTTCACTAGTTTTGGATTTGGCTAGGGTCAGTGTCACTACTGGTAGCGTGAGGCAATACCTGGACCCTACAGAGGTTGCACAGGCAGTCCAACTCCTACAGGATGGCACATCAATACGTGCCATTGCCAGAAGGTTTGCTGTGTCTCCTAGCACAGTCTCAAGAGCATGGAGGAGATTCCAGAAGACAGGCAGTTACTCTAGGAGAGCTGGACAGGGCCGTAGAAGGTCCTTAGCCCATCAGCAGGACAGGTATCTGCTCCTTTGTGCAAGGAGGAACAGGATGAGCACTGCCAGAGCCCTACAAAATGACCTCCAGCAGGCCACTGGTGTGAGGGTGGCCTGACATCCTCTAGTGGGCCCTGTGCTCACTGCCTGGCACCGTGGAGCTCCATTGGCTTTTGCCATTGAACACCAGAATTGGCAGGTCCGCCACTGGCGCCCTGTGCTTTTCACAGATGAGAGCAGGTTCACCATGAGAACATTCGACAGACGTGAAAGGGTCTGGAGAAGCCGTGGAGAATGTTATGCTGCCTGTAACATCGTTTAGCATGACTAGTTTGGAGGTGGGTCAGTGATGGTCTGGGGAGGCATATCCATGGAGGGACACACAGACCTCTACAGGCTAGACAATAGCACCCTGACTGCCATTAGGTATCGGGATGAAATCCTTGGACCCATTGTCAGACCCTACGCTGGTGCAGTGGGTCCTGGGTTCCACCTGGTGCACGACAATGCCCGGCTTCATGTGGCGAGAGTATGCAGGCAGTTCCTGGAGGATGAAGGATTTGATACCATCGAATGGCCCCCATGCTCGCCTGACCTAAATCCGATAGAACACCTCTGGGACATTATGTTTCGGTCCATCCGACGCCGCCAGGTTGCACCTCAGACTGTCCAGGAGCTCAGTGATGCCCTGTTCCAGATCTGGGAGGAAATACCCCAGGACACCATCCATCGTCTCATTAGGAGCAAGCCCCGATGTTGTCAGGCATGCATACAAGCATATGGGGGCCATACAAACTACTGAGTACCATTTTGAGTTGCTGCACTGAAATTTCAGCAAAATGGACTAGCCTGTTGCATCATTTTTTCACTTTGATTTTCGGGGTGTCTTTGAATTCAGCCCTCTGTAGGTTTATAATTTTCATTTCCATCAAACAATGTGGCATCTTTTCGTTCCTAATACATTACCCAGTCCATATCAGTATAGATATCCAGCATGATATTTATCCCCATTGAGATCTGATGTGTTTTCAAAGTGTCCCTTTAATTTTTTTGAGCAGTGTATTTGCAAAGCTAGTCTATTAATTTGATAAACATATAAAGAAGATTTACATGAAATATTCCTGCACAATTTATAGAAGAGAAATGCAAAAAATCTAAAATTTCCAAAGCTGTTAAACACCTTTCACAGCACAAAAGATACATTTCAAGTAAAGACAAGTGCTTTTAAGTAGAAAAGCATGCAAATGAAAATCTTTTTACCACTGACTGTGTGTTGTGATGTCAGGTGTATTCATGTCAAAGATTCACGCAAGTTAGATGCAAGGTCCTGACTACGAATTCAATTCAATTCAATTTTATTTGTATAGCACTTTTAACAATGGTCATTGTCACAGAGAAGCTTTATTCCTGTACAATATATAAATTCAGGATAATTTTAAATTATAACTTTATCCCTAAAAAGCAAGCCAGAGGTGGCAAGGAAAAACTCCCTGAGACGACATGAGGAAGAACCCTTGAGAGGAACCAGCCTCAAAAGCGAACCCATAACTATATGCTCATGAACCCTTTAGATCTGCTCCTTTACTTAAGAAAAAACTATTCACAAAAGACTTTTCTAATAATTCTAGCACTTTCTGGTCCATAGAGCAGGCTAAGACTGCCAAATGCAAAAAGCATACAGTACTAGTATATCATTTAGTTATTATGTACACTACATTTCACTGGAAATGTAACCTGGAATTAACCTAGAATTATTATTTGACTAGCATATGTGTGTGATAAGCAGCTTCCCTGTTTTATGTTCCGGTTCAGTTGTACAGGCATTAAGACAGGCTTTTTTTTTTTTTTTTACCTAAACTGAATGTATGTCATGACACCTTTTGACATTGGCTTGTCCCCAGTTATAAAGCCAAAGCAGTTTTTACCTACAGGGCTGTTATTTCTGTGTATAGGGCCAATCTCACACACTAACTCTGACTAACTCCACAAACAGCATACCTTCATTTATCTTATTTTCCTCTTCCTGTCTAGCACAAATTAAGCTGCCAAAAGTATTTCAGTGTGATATCATGACCCCTGTTGCCCCAGAAAAATAAAGTAGGTGCTACTGAAAGAGGAAATCAAGCTGATGTGAGAAACTGTGTGGTTTGCACATAAGAAAATCATCTGAGTTAAATTTACTCCTGTCAGAGCTCATAGAAAGCACGTGGTCTCGAATGGACTGTGTGTGGTTGTGGTATGAAAGTTTATATAGCAGAAGACTTCCTCCTGCATTTATTACCACATATCCAATACTTTAGCACTGATTGAACAGTGTTTTTATGTTATCTTAAAACATAGTACATGCTCTTTCTGTTTCTACAGAGTGAAGCACCACAGATTAGTGGAGGATGACAGTCAGATTAAGATTTAAATCAGAATATATAGAAGTAATCTTGATGGAAGTGAGGAAAAAGAACGGACACTCTCAACCAGAGGGGAATGAGGAAGTCTCGCCACCCCGTCTCTGAAATATGCATTATTCCTCTGCAATTTATGCAAATTTAATGTTCATATCTACCTCATCTACTACCTTTTGTACGTAAATCATCATTGTAGTGTTGTGATCAAATCCCTTTTACTGAGAGGGACTACAGAGCATCTATAAAGCCAATGCAGTAATGTAATTATGCAGCTATTCACATTGCACCAAATAAGATATTCTGCAAATGCAACCTTGTCCCATACGTAATAGAATGGTGCCACACCTTAGTCTGCTTTTGTTCCGTCTTTCAAAATCTGAAATGTAAACCATTCAGTTCAGTTTTATTTATACAGTGCTTTTAAGACCAGAAATAAGACACAAAGCAGCTTTACGGAAATCCAAATGTAGATTTAGATGCCTAATGAGCAATTCAGAGGTGACAGTGGCAAGAAAAAACTCCTTAAGATGACATGAGGAAGAAATCTTGAGAGGAACCAGACTCAGAAGGGAACGCATCCCCCTCTGGGTGGCACTGGATAGTAGGATTATAAATCATTTCTCTTCTAGAACTGTGTAATCTAAAGTCAAACATTACTAAGTGTGTTAAAAGTATTCTTAGTATGAACAGCTTTTGAATAAGAACGCCGGGATGAGCACAGGACAGTCTTTATAATTACAGCAGCAGTTCTTATGTACAAGCATACAATTTCCAGTGAGTGGTGAGCAAGAGTGAGAGCTGGGCATAAATTATTTTTGGGAAGTGAAAATCTTTAGGGTGTCCGTGCGGGACTATCCATAGCAGCAGAAGGTGAATCACAAGAGCAGAAATCTACAAGCACAAGTAGAGTTTATGAGACCTGATTCTCAACCACACACTCTCTAGAGATCTACAGAGCTCATTGTGCACTACATAAATATAGGGAGAAAGTTAGTACTTCCTGTGTAGGTCTAATTCAACTTTGGTGTGAACTGAAACCCGACATTTCTTCAAAGACACGACTGAGATTTAAGGACAAACATAGATACGTATATGCTTACAGTTGAAACCAAAAGTTTACATCCACCTAGGCTAAAGACAATCAAACTTATTTTCAGTGGATTAGATGTTTTTATACACATCGTAAATATATGGTGGGATTGCCTTTTAATTGAATCAAATGCTTGGGGTAGCCTTCCACAAGTTTCTCACAATACTTTTTTGCTTATTCTTCCTGACAGAACTTGTGTAACCTTCCAATACTTTCACATTGTAGTCTTTAAACTATTCTGTTACAACTTTGGAGGTATGCTTAGGATCACTCTCCTGCTAGAAAACCCAGGTTTAACCAAGTTTTTATTTTTTTTTGGCTGATGTCTTGAGGTGTTGCTTCAGTATTACTAGTTCTTCCTCCTTCCTCATGATGCCAGATATTTTCTGAAGTTTCTGATGCCATCAATTTTCTGATGCTCCAGCAGAACACTCTCACAACATGATGCTGCCACCTTCATGCTTCATATTTGGGTTGGGGTACGTATGATAAAAAGACTCCATATATAGTGCTGATCATTATGGCCAAACAGTTCAATTTTAGATAACACTCCTCCAAAAGACTGGTGATGTACTCTCTTAATGGTGGATGTACATACTTTCCATGGTGTCAAAGCAAAAAAGCAATGTCTCTAAAGGTAGGATATTTTACAGCCATAGGTGCGCTCTTAATGATGAGAATTGGCTAATCAGAAGCTTCAATTACATTCATTACACCAATTTCAGAAATCTTTCAGACTGTTTACAGAGACAGTCAACTTATGCTCCACTGGATGATGTGCTGATATAGAATTAAAGCTGAAATAAATTTGTCTCTTAACTGATTATTTTAAAATTACCTCTGATGTGAACAAAGTAGATGCCCTAACTGACAACATAGAAAAGTGTATGGTAACATGAAATGTGTGAAACAGTGAGTTTGAATATATTTAGCCTAAGTGTATGGAGACTTTTGGTCTCAACCATTTGTGCATGTAATTTAAGATTTCAGCAAATGTCACATCTGCGAACTACCAAAACCCAACTACAACTAGGTCATACAATTCACTAACTTGTTTTAGTCTCCCCATTTGAAATTGTGCCCCTAGCAATCCACAAGTTATGATATTTGTTGTTTTCCAATATTGATGCATAATGTTTTTTGAGTTCTACCTAAACTAGTTAAATCTGTCTGCTGATCATCTCATACTTTGTCTGTCTATCCTTTGATTTTCATTTAATTCACACATGGTTTTTAGACACTTCATATGTTGTGTTTCAATGTTGTGAACTTTTGCATATGCAGCGTGTGTGGTTTCATTGCTCAGATGTGTTTTTCACACAATAATTCTTTTCACATAATGTCACGTTCACTTTCAGGGTACAAAATGCTGAAATGCATCATAGCATGTTTCTCAAATGTGAAATGTACAGATTTTTTAGCTGAATCCCTTATCCAGAGTGACTTACATTTATCTCATATTTATAGAACTGAGCAGTTAAGGGTTAAAGGCCTTGCTCAAGGGTCTAGCAGTGGCAGCTTGGTAGTGCTGGGATTTAAACTCATAACCGTCCAATCAGAAGTCCAATGTCTTATTCACTGAGCTTCCACTTCCCTTTTTTTGTAAGGGTTGCATCCGATCCCTGTTTCTCAGACAGAGAAACCTCTGCATATTGACAGAACTGAATTTGCTTATGTCATATATAAAATGTGTACAGTTTCATGAAACATGTCGCACCAAGTTATGCCTTGCCAGAGACTGAAAGTGGCAGTTTTATCACCTTGAAGCGATGATCTGGCACGTGAGCGCTTTGCTTTCCTGGAAGCGTGTTTGTGCACGGTGGAACTGCTTGCAGGCAGGATGGGTGTGCATCAGCTGAGGTGTGATGAGAGGCTGAAAAAAAAAAAAACAAGCTACAGGTGTCTGGGTGCTGCCTGTGTGAAATATGTCCTAGCTCACATTTTACAGCACTTATGTGTAGCATTGCTAGGAGTCTGGAGGTGTGCATATCTTTAGATATATTTTCTATGGCTTATGGATCATTGTTAACATCATTTAATGTAAATATAAACTCCTAACTCCTGTCTGTGACAGACATTTTCAAACCAATTCCCTTTTTGAGTACAGCAGTAAATACCATTATTTAACGTACTCTATTACTCAACTGGAAGGCCACAACAACAAGTGAATATCAAATAAATAACCAACCCATCCTTCCACTCAGAATAATTACTGCTGTAGCTTTTGTGTCCATACAGCTCTGGAAAATCAGATCTGTGACACGTTAAGGCAGAAAATGTGATTTATGTCACTTCAGCCTGGTAATGTGAGCATAGCCTTTGTGTTTAGACCAAGGCTTATTTGACTGATCGGTATCAGTTTGCAAATGTTAATTGTGACTTCTTTATGCATGCAAATGTAAAGTTTAGTGTTCCACAAGGCTCTGTTCTAGGCCCAGTGCATTTTCTTCTCATACACTACCTCTGGGTACAATTATTCATAGAAATGGTATTGGCTACAACTGATATGCTGATGACCCAATGCAGTATGTTTCAGCAAGTGCTTAAATAAATCACATATACAATGCATTAAAACCCATTTAAGATCTGGCTAAAGAATTTTGGTAGTGGTCTGACTTGTGTAAAACAAATGTTCATGACAACTGGTATGAACCCACAGAAACCTTCATAACATGTTCCCTGAGAGAAAGCTGGATAAACATGAGAGTCATGTGATAATCCTGCCAATCACATCCACTACAGAGATGTACACCAAGTCCAGTACACTAACAATTAGTGAATTCTAAATAAGAACAGACAGAGAAGAATTTTGTGTGTGTGTGTGTGTGTGTGTGTTTGTTTGTGTGTGTGTGTGAGAAAGTGAGAGGAATGTGTGGATGTGTGCATGTGTGTGGGAGGAAAAGAGAGTGCGTGCACGTCTGTGTGTGGCGTGTGCTCTGCTCTAGACCTCACGTGTCCGTGTGCATTCGCGCTGAGCTTATAAAAGAATGAATTACCACAAAAGTACTTTAAAAGTACTGTAAAAGTATTTTAATAAAGGTGCGCTCCCTATTGAGTATGCATGGTACCTACACATTGTATTGCAATATACTACAGTATATTGGTAAATATAGCATATTATAGCATTAGCATAAAGCATCCATCCATCCTCCATTCACCATTTATCCTACATAGGATCACAGGGGAGCCTGGAGCCTATCCCCGGGGACACCCTGGACAGGGTGCCAACCCATCACAGGGAACACCCATTCACTCATTACAGGCAATTTAGAGATGCCAATCAGCCTAGAATTCATGTCTTTGGGCTGGGAGAGGAAACCAGACTACCCAGAGGAAACCCCCAAAGTACGGGGGAGAACACACACACACACAATTCAAACCTCCAGAACTGGAGTTGCAAGGCAAACATGCTAACCACTAAGCCGCCATGCCCACTAGCATAAAGCATAAAGCATACAGTAAATTAAATATTCTATTCCCCATTATTGCCAATATTTTGGTTCAGTCTGTTATATTTACTGCTATCTGAAACAAAGATACCAATGAAGACATCGACCAACATGTCATGTGATGGATTAACCTGGCATCAGAAGGTTGAGCAGTTCATAAAGAGCCTTTACCATCACCAAGCTCATGAGTGTTACCATTTAGCTCTTGACCATTCAGCTAATGAACACAGTAGAGAGAAATAGTAGGAGCGGTATAAAGGTAAAATCTGCAAACAAGTTTGTTGTTTTAGGTTTGCATGTTATTATTAGATAATATTATATTTAGATAATTTGGTTTCACTGATTTGAGTTTGAACCACTACTCAGCCAAGTCTATGCTACAAACAGGCCAGATATTTATAATTGCCATTTGGACTTGCACCAATAGACCAGTATTAACAGTATTCTTTGTTAACATATAAAGATTGCAAATATGGTTTGGCGCAGATTCATAAAACTGGTCAGATCCAGTATTGGGCTGCTTTCTAAAAAAAAAAAGCATTGGGTTGGCTCGGTTATGTGGATCTGGAGCAGCACTACATTTGGCCAATGTGAAGCAGTGTATTCCAACAGGCATGATCTGTCATATGGACTGCTTTTTGTCCATTTTTATGTCAAGTTGACATACAAGTCGACGAGTTTAAAATATTTCATGGAATACGTCATCTCAGTTCCCATTTCTCCAGCCATTTTTTTTTGCTGATTTTCAGTGGAATCCTCCCTCAAATGCATATATATGTGGAAAGAGTATACCTTGCAGGCTGCCTTGTGCATGATGCTCAAACTGCATGCCAGTTTCATACAAACCAAAATGAGTGCAAACACCTTAGTACATCAGTTTGCATTTCAAACCTTCCTCAATGTTCACTGCTTAGTAATGGGTTTTTCTTGCCACTCTCACTTGCTCATTAGAGATCTAAATCTACATTTGGATTTGTGCCATTGTCAAAAGTGCTACACAAATTGAACAGTTAATAGGAACATACAAACATAACACAGGCAGCAATGATAATGCAATGCATAATCCATTGTCAAGTGTTAAATGCAGATATGGTTCCTCTGAAGTGGAGAAAATGCTTATGTGTCAGAATTTCTATTCCTGCTGATGTTATTTATGGCCATGAGCAGGACATCTGGTATAGATGGATGGATGGATGGATAGATGGATGGATAGATAGATAGATAGATAGATAGATAGATAGATAGATAGATAGATAGAAACTTTATTGATACCAAGGGAAATTGCAGTGTTATAATAGTGGTAAAAAGACAAACATTCACTGATAACCATAAGTACAATAAGATAGCACAGTGCAAAGTTTTGAGAGAGAGAGAGAGAGAGAGAGAGAGAGAGAGGGAGAGAATCTGATGTAAATCTATTAGGGGGCTTGTCCCTAAAAGATAAGTGGAAACAAACTTGTAAACAAGGCACTTAGATATTGTGCAAGAAAGTGGGCCATGAGGTACTTCTTCTTCTTCTTCTACTACTACTACTACTACTACTACTACTACTACTACTACTAATAATAATAATAATAATAATAACCCTGACTGTACATGAGCTTTGGATGAATTAAACATTGGGCTATAGTCATCTCCCACTTCTCCATCTCTTTCTTTTCTGTTGTCTATATCGCCTCATTTCTCTAAATATGCAGCCAATATTCTCTCTCTCTCATTCTCTCTCATAATCACCACACATACAGTGAGGTTCAAAAGTCTGAGAGCACTAGTGAAAATGCTTCTGTTTGGCATTCTTTTTCAATTTAACACAAAGGTTTTCATTACAAATGATATTATCAGCAGTAACATGAGTGAAAAGTAGAATCTTATGAATATTTACATGAATTCCATGAACAAAAGAAACATAAATGAATTGTTGTTTGTTCATGAAGGTGGAAAACCTTTACTGAGCAGAAGCTGGAAAGTTCCACTGTGAAGGCACTAACGGTTGTCCAGGATTAGTAATCACAACATTATTCTGCGTTCAGTACATGCTCTCAGCTCTTATTACTGCACATCCCTCCACCTTAAACTGTAGACGAGGCATCAGCTTGACTGCTCATATTTTTTTCCATTGACTTCAACGCATTTATCACAAAAACAGAAACATCAATTTCCGTTAAAAAAAAAAAAAACTATGTGTGGGGAATTTTAAAAAAAAACAGCATTAACATGCCACTGTAATAACATTCTTTGAAGCATTAAACGTTTTTATTTTGCTGTTCTGATGATGGAAAATTGGTAGCAGCTCAATAGCACGTTTTTGACAAAGAGTGAAGAACAAGAAACTTGCACATTTCTTGGAGTTTGTGAACATACTGTGTAACATGGCACAAGCACTGGTAGCTTTCTGTTTTACTATGTGTGCGTGCTAAGGAGAGAGAAGGGGTGTCCAAACCACTGTGATGTGTGAAGGGGTTTATGTAAGACCCTGACTACAACTAAGTAACTAAAACTAGAGCAGGAGCCACTACTCACTGTTTCCATAGGTCACATAAACACACTGGTAAACATGTAAAAAAAAAAAGAGTGGGGTGTCATTTGTTACATTTACAAATACTACTCTCAGCCACTTTATTAGGAACATATGTACCACTGATTTATGTCATTATCCAGTCGGCAATAGCACAATGCAAGAAATCATGCATATATAGGTGAAGAGCTTCAACTTAATGATCACAACAAACATCATGGGGAAAACTGCGATCTCAGTGACTCTGAGTATTTCAGAAACATGCTGAGAGTTACACACACACAACAGTCTCAAGAGTTTACACAGAATGGTGCGAAAAACAACAACAACAAAAAAAAAACATTGTGCAAGCAGCAGTTCTACAGGCACCTTGTTGATGAGAGAGGTCAGAGGAAAATGGGCATAGAGGAAGGCTCAAATAATCACTCTTTACAACCATGGTGAGCTGAAAAGAATTTCAGAACACACAATATGCCAACCTTTCAGACCACTGGGCTACAACAATAGAAGACCAAATCAAGTTCCTCTCCTGATAGCCAAGAACAGGAATCTGAGGCTACAGTGGGCACAGATTCACCCAAACTGGACAGTTCAAGATAAAAGACCAGGTGACATTTTTCTCATTTTAAACATCGTTAAAGTGTCTTTCACAGCAACCTATATGCCGGTTTCAGATAAATAACTTTAATAAAACCTCTACAGCACCTAGACCAAAACAGCATTTTTTCCAGTCCAAGGCCACTATAACTACACTTTAGGGTAGTGTAGTGTAGCTTAACATGTTATTATTATCTAAACGCATGATTTCTTAGATTCAGATTCAGAAAAATTAAGCAAAAAAAGTTTACATTTTAGGAGGTACAAGTGCTAAATGGAACTGAAATCACCCATATGTACAATACATACCCCTAGTAGGGCAAATACAGACCTAATGTAAATAACACATTGCATTACTGCAATAAAACAACAAACCAGAATCAAGATCCTGAATATCACTGAGGAAACAGGGCTTTTAGTTACTGAAACATCTCAGAGCAGAAAATGACCGGTCTTCTAAGTCCATGGTTCTCAAAGTGAGGCCTGGGGGCTCCCAGTGGGCAGTGATGTATATTCATGTATTCCTTTTTTAAAATCACAGGATGGTGGTGGAGATCACTATCAGCTAGTATGAAGGTTGTTCTGATTATTATTTAGTTATCATAGAGGCAAGCCAAATCAGCTGGTCACTTGAAATGAAAGGGGTTCATCTAAACCTCAGTCATTAAAAAAGTATGAATAATGTTAAGTTTAACTTCAATTATATATATATATATATATATATATATATATATATATATATATATATATATATATATATATATATATATATATATATATATATATATATATATATATATATATATATAGTACTGTGCAAAAGTCTTAGGCACATGCAAAGAAATGCTGTAGAGCAAAGATGCCTTCAAAAATAATGAAATTAAATGTTTCTACATTTAAAAAAAAATACTATAAAGAGCAGTAAACAGTAATAAATGAAACAAAGTCAATATTTAGTGTGATGATCCTTTGCTTTTAAAAAAAACAGTAGACTCAGGTACTAGTACAAGGTACTCAGTGTTACTGAGCATCTTGCAGAAGCAGCCGCAGTTCTTCTGGAGACTTTGACTGTCACACTTGCTTCTTATTTTTGCAGCGAAACCCAGCAGCCTTCATTATGTTTTTTGTCTGAAAAGTGTCTCTTATGTAATACGCTGCTTTCTTTACTGACATACAAACATTTTTCTGTAACATTTAATTTTGTGCTGGAAAACTAATCTTTGGAAATCTAAAATGTTTTTGTACTGAATCAGTAATGAAGTCATAAAATACAAATCTCTAACAAAGTTTGTACTAAAAAAATAGGGTGCCTAAGAATTTTGCACAGTACTGTATATATATGTATATATATATATATATATATATATATATATATATATATATATATATATATATATATATATATATATATATATATAT
>CM040979.1:24413981-24430183 GCA_022985145.1 Pangasius djambal
TTGCACAATTGGTCTTAAACCTGAAAAATCAAACCTGTGCTTGGAAATTCTTTTACTCTGGAAAGGGTCCAATTATATGTTCTGCTCTGAGAACACTTTTCAATAACTACAACTCCTGTTTTGCATATCACAGTGCTTACACCACTTCTGATTTCCCTCCTTTTTAAACATGGATTGAAATTCTGAAATTCTCCCAAATTACCCCCAGAGATTTTTAGCCAATTCGGATGGATGCATACTCTGATAGCTGTTCTCTTGATTGCTGGCGGACTGCAGAAGGTTCTCGGGCTGTGGGATGTTGAAGACTGGCGTATACAATCTGCTGTGATCCGTCACCGCTCCCTTTTCTATTCCTGGTGACTGCTCTGCATTCCTGACTGTCCCCTGTATACAGAGCGTCTGAATATAAATCATCTGTAGGTGCATCATAGATGTTACTTTGCTCTTCTGGAATTTCCTGGGACTTTCCTGATGTGGTGGCGCTCAGTGGCTTCGGACAGAATGTTGCTTTCTAGAGAAGACAAAAAAGATATTTTTAACATTGCTTAAACAATGAGTAAGAAATTATACCATGTGCTCATAAGGCTTACTTTGTGTCTGTGGCTATTAGCTTTTCTTGAACCTAAGAGAAAAAAAATGGTTTTATGTTTTATTAAATGTAGAATGGTCAGTTATAGAATACAGCTCCTAATGCATAATTACAACACTCACATCGATTTATGCACAGGAAAGAGATCATCATCACAGTCATGACCAGGCCGAGTATTCCTGAGCAGATGAAGACATACAGATGCCAGCTTGCCAGCTTCTCTGTGTTATTATTAGTGGTGTTATTTGTATTGGTGGTGTAGCTGGAAACTATGGAAGACAGTTAAACCGCATTAATTTCAGTTCATATTATATTCCAACTACTATCACCCTCATCAACAATAATTTTCAATATTTTAGAGATTCGAATCCATTCCTTACCTGAAACATTCACATTAATGTTGTGGCTTTCTGATGAAAAGTTTGATGTGGAAATCATACATCTGTAAATGCCATTATCATCTGTTGATATGTTCCTGAAGATCATGTATGAGATAATGTCTTTCGATCCTGTTTGCTCTTGTGTAATTGTTACTTGATTTGTTTCACTGATGCGTATAAAATTGTTTGTATTATCAATTTTAATCCATCCAAAAGCAGGAATCTCCTCACAATATGTCACAGGGCAAGAGATGTTTAACCTGCTTTCACTGGAGGGCGTGTAAACAGTGTTCTTCCGAACTTTGATTTCAGGGACACACGGAGCACCCGGACCTACAGGAAGCAGATGGAATTCAACTTTTACTTTAAAAGACCACCAAATAATTTTGCAATAAAAATTACTGCATGTTGAACCAAACCAAACATTCATGGATTTTTGTTGATATTTGATTTAAAAAGTCTGAACAAAACTGTTGACAAAACTGAAAGTCTGACAGTCAGATAGTCTGAGTGGTGTTGATAGATGTTATTATCTGAGGTTTTTACTGCAAAAAAGTGTTGCAAATGCATGCTTCGGACCAATCTAGCTCAGTTTAAGTGTGTCATGCGAAATGTAGTCTACCCAAAACCACATGTTGCTCCCCTATATTTTCAGTAATGGATTTTTTTTTTCAGTCTAAAGTAAGATTTAAAACAAAGCTAAATGACATCAGTAAACAGACACAAGTCTTACTCCTAGGGCTAGTTAATTTTTTTTTTACTCATATATACAAGCATATAACCACATCGGCTCTGAATATGTGTTCATCCAGAGAACTTGGTTGTATAAATATTTCATAATTATCTATCTGCAACTTAGATTCCATGAAACTCTACACTTCTGTTACATGAAATACAAGTTTAGCAACCAAAGCAGTTTATCATCTGGAATGGCTTGAGGCTTTATCTTGACACATGAAATGGCAACAAGAGTTGAAATGCTGCTTAAACAAATCCAGACCTTCATAAACAAAATAATGTTTTCCTAACTTCTACTAAGGAGAGAGAAAATATGAAAGCCAAATACGAATATAGTCCATGCTCAGTCAATCGATCGATAGATAGATAGATAGATAGATAGATAGATAGATAGATAGATAAATTCATGGGTTTATTATTATTATTATTTATTATTACTATTATTATTATTATTATTATTAAGTTAAATATATTACAATAACTGTTCATTATTTGACAGGTCAGTTAGGTCAGTTTGTTAGCCATGTGGTAATGCCCTACTTGGAATTAACAGGAAAGTTGGGCCTGCTGTTCTCTCATGCTCAGAAAGTACATCATGATCTCCTTTGCTAAACATTTGTCCCATAAAACAACTTGTGGCCCTCAACGTAAGAAAAAACATTTAATGTTTCTGGATAATAGTTTGTTTCTAGGCCATGCTGAGAAAAACTACTAAACCACCATGTGTCACGATTCACTGTTAGGCTACCAAGTGGGAGAAGAAAGAGACAAAGCGCACCGTTAAAAGTTCTATAAGCTTATGGAAAAAAAAAACATACATAAAGCGAAAACCAAAACAAACCCTTGAAAGATCTGGGAGTGATTTCAACAACCTGAACAACTTTACATGGCAAAATCAGGATTTTACACAGCATAAATGAATAAACTGAATAAACTAATGATCATCAGGCCTTAAAGACAACAACAGCTAAATAACAGTTCACTTACCTTGTGTAGCTACAGGAACAAGGAGAATGAAAACCACAAGTACGCTGTTTACTACCGAGATAAAAAACAGAACTGGTCTAGCCATGGCGAATGAAGGAACAACTGTAATAAAGAACTTGCTTATTGTCAAGGCAGGTTCATTGTCAGTGCTATAATCTGGAGTCAGAGTCACTGAGTGAACATTAATGACAGCCTACACATTCTCCTGCTTTCACTGTATTTGCGTTCCTCTGTGTCTCTCACACAAACACACACGCGTGGTTTCCATTTCCTTCGACTTAAATACAGCCACCTTCAGTTCGGTCTGACATCCTCCACATTACTTAGTCAAGTGTTGCTCTGCTAAAATCTTTATCTCTCTGATTTCATTCCATCGTTTTTCAAGTCAGAGTTGCTCATCTTTGCTAAATTCACTCCTCAGTGTGCTGAGTTTCTGAGGCTGTTTTACCTACACTGGGGTAAAGACGAGATATATTAGACTGTAATACATAGCTACTTAGTGTGTATTTCACATTTATTCACAATAAATGTTTACCCTACATGATTGTTCTTAATAAAACAGGGACACTCAGCATCACAGACATGAAACCACACTCTTCTAGAGAAGCTCTGCTGCTCTGCTGCTCTGCCAGCATTCATCACCACTTCCAGACAGAGGCAGGATTTGTGGCTTCGAAGGTTGGTGAAGCATTTATATAAATGCTAATTTATAATCTAGACATGTGGAAGTTGTTCTGGGGTTAACCACAGTGTTGTAATTTACAGTATTACATACAGTACATTAGAGAGTCTCCTAAAGCATACATTTCCTAAAAGCACAGGAACTCTCTCGGGATAGAAATGTTTTGCAAACTGGATTTTCACGAATCATTCATTAAATTAAATTTCTCATGTAAATGCTCCTGCCGAAGATTTACGAATTGATTCATTAGTATCCAGTTTGATAAATGAGACCCAATATACATGTACAGTCCCCTCCGAAGTATTGGAACAGCCAGGCAAATTCTGTTGTTTTTGCTATAAGCTAAAGACATTTGGGTTTGAGACCAAAAGATGAATATGAGACAATAGATCAGAATTTCAGCTTTCATTTCCTGATATTTACATCTAGACGTGTTAAACAACTCAGAACGTGGCACCTTTTGTTTGAACCCACCCATTTTTCAGGTTATCAAAAATATTGGAACATGTGACTAACAGGTGTTTCTTCTTGTCCGGGTGTGCCCTGTTAGATTGATTGTTTAAAGAAATGACAGTGTAATACTCTTGGTTTCAGTTGTGAAGACTGCATTTGTTGTTAAAAAAGGATAAAACAACAATGGCCAGAGAGCTTTCTATGGGAGAAAAGCAAGCCGTTTTGAAGCTGAGAAAGGAGGGCAAATGGAGCAGAACCATTGCACAAGCATTGGGCATAACCAATGCAACAACTTGGAATGTCTTGCAAAAGAAAGAAACCACTGGTATACTAACAAATAGACATGGAACAGGTTGGCGAAGGAAAACAACAGCAGTTGATGCCAGAAACATTTTGAGTGAGCTGTGAAGAAAGACCACAAAACAACAATCAGTGACATCACCAACAGCATCTACAGGGCAGTGGTGAAGGTATCACCCAAAACACACTGCCAAAACAACAAAGGGGAACAAAGGGATGGGGGGGGGGGGGGGGGGGGGGGGGGGGGGGGGGGGGGTTAGGGGGGGTGGAACATTTTAGACTGGCCAAGTCAAGCTCTAGTTCTTAACCCAATTTAGCATGCATTTCACCCCCTGAAGCGAAGACTGAAGAGTGAAAACCCCCAAACCAAACAACAACTAAAAGAAACTGTGGTACAAGTCTGAAAAAGCAGCGAAGAAGAATGCAACAGTTTGGTGATGCCAGTTGGCCACCGGCTTGATGCAGTTACTGCAAGCAAGGGATATACAACCAAATATTAAGTGTTATTTACTTTAACTTACTTTAAGGCTATCTGTTTCTATACTTTTACTCACCTAAAAATTAGGTGGCCTGCCACATTCCAAGTTGTTTAACACATAGATGAGATGTAGATTAGAACGGATAGATTACATGTAAATATCAGGAAATGAAAGCTGAAATTCTGACCTATCATCTCATATTTATCTTTTGATCTCAAACCCAAATGTCTTCAGTCTTCACCTTGCGTTTTGCCTTGAATTGTGGCTGTAAACAAGAGGTTAAAGAAAAAATGAACTTGCCACTAGTTAGCCAAGTAAACATGTGGTAATTACAGCCATACACTACTAAATTAGTCTAGATTATGTATTATGGTAAAGAACAGCAAACAAAAAAGTAAGTCAACACCTGCTTGCTTTCTTCTTCCCTGTCTCTGTCCTGACAGGTTGCACAACTCGCCAAGTAAATCTGTCAACAAGCTATCATGATTCAAGGGCATTAGAGTGGGGCGAGGATAGTGACTTAAATAAATTGCCAGCATGAGAGATGTTTTTTCACTTTTATCTCTATATGTCAGGTGTGCAATTGCTACTGTTTTAGTTAATCTGGATTCTTTAGATGATTCATCTTTCGTGTTCATTTGACAGTCTTCCAATTAGTAGCCCAGAGGCTTAGCCTCAGAACCGTATATTATGAGAACCTGAGAACCTGCTGCTCTTCTATGACAAAAGAGGCATTCAGTGTTTGATTTTATGACAGTGTGATATTTTATGAGTCTTATAACTTTTAACCATTGTTAAGCTGCTACATGCTAGTGCTGGACCAACCTGAATTTGACCTTCTGTTTTTTGTTTTTGTTTTTTCTGTGGAGCCACTGTTGAGACATTGTGGTTATTTCTTAATGACTTAATGAATTAATATGTTGAGTTAAGCTTCTCATTGTGGCCATAGAAACCTAAGCATGGAGATGGCTGATAATAATACATTTTACTTCAATCTCAGAAAGACACATAACAACATACTGGAGTCACAGGCACTACCGAGTCTATAGACTTTTTTAGAAAATGTATGAAACTTTAAAATTACCTGTCTGTAATAAAATGCACACTGTAACAAGTGAAAGGTGACTAAAATGAGTCATTTAGCCTAAGTGTGCCTAACTCTAAAGATGTCATGAAACCATGTTCTGCTTCCCTAGTCTATGTCTGCCCTCTTGTGGCATATTATATATCACAAGCACTTTATCACTGTTGAAAAAATCTCTACACATACAATGAATTGCTAATTTATTAGGTAGACATATTGTATACGTCAATGTGGCCATTTTATTGGGTTAAACTTATCATATAGCTCTGTTAGTAGGTGTACAATTACCATTATTTGGGTGGTGAATTATTTTGTGTGGTAGTGTATGTGGTGCTGGTACAAGTGGAGAAGAAAACCTACAGTATTAAAGAGATCGTCAAAAGACCTATGGCAAAATTAAAGGAGCTGCAGGAATATCTGCCAAGTATTGATTACTCCCTGCATAGAGATGGCTGATTAGCTCCCCAGAGCACACCATATCAAATTCGGATAGTACACACTGTTTTCGTAAATACTCTGCCCTAGTCAAGGACTGCCTCAGTGTCACATTTTCCTCTTTTTTCTAATCTCTTGACCCCCCCCCCCACCCTCCCGTACTGTAACCAACAAAAAAGACCCCTCACGTAACTGCTCCATTGTATGATGTCGTGATGATGTGTTTGTGACTTTGTTTATTGCTTTGACTGTTCTGTTAATGTTCTACTATCGCGGACGAGAGAGGATGTTAGCGCCTCGCATGGCTGCTTTAAGGACCTTTTCTCTCCTTGTGACCCGTCATTCCATTCATCTCGTTGTAGAAATACAATGACAATAAATGCTATCTATCTATCTATCTATCTATCTATCTATCTATCTATCTATCTATGTGACAACGATTTCTCGTATTTTTCGCATGTCTGGGCTATGGGGTAGGGTGGGTAGACGGCAGCCCTATCTCACAAAAGAACCATCCAAGCCCAACTAAATCACCCCAAAATCACCCCAAACCATGCGGTATAATGAGTCAGAAGGTAGAATGTTTGGGCATACATCTAAGAGATATGTTTGGTGCAACAAAAAAAAAAAGAGAGAGAGAGAGAGAGAGAGAGACCCAAAGAACACCATACCAATAGTGAAGCATGGTGGTGGCAGCACCATGCTATGGGGCTGCTTCTCTTTAGCTGGGACTGGAACTCTAGTGAAGATAGAGGGAATCACGGATAGTTAAACAGCTGTCAATGAAGAAAAATGTCACCTTCCAGCACAATAATGACCCAAAGCACAAATCCATGTTAACAAATGAACGACTTCAGAAGAATATGCTCAATGTTTTGGAATGGTCCAATCAGATCCCAGACATATCCTATCATAAACCTGTGTTATCACTTGAAGAGAGCTGTGTACAGCAGATCCCCTTGCAGTTTGTTAGATCTGGAGCATTTTTGCAAGGAAGAGTGGAATAAAATTGCCAGTTGATAGACTCTTACCCAAAAAGATTTGTGCTGTATTGCAAGCAAAAGATGCTTAAACCAATATTAGTTAAGGGATGTGTGACCAGGTTATTGTAAGTTTTTTTCTTTTTTCCCACTAAAATGTTTCTATTTGTCTGCTTTACCAAACCATAACAAATGCTCTGTGCTCTGTTCTGCTCTCTTATCCTGTCGAAAAATGGCATATTACATGTATCAGTGTTCAATTTTGTGGGAGTTATGAACAAGAGCGGCAGTGTTATGTTTAAATAGCGGCCATCAGGCATTGGCTGTATGCACAGTAGTAATTTAAGGCTGGAGTAAAATGACAGTGCCCTAGGAAGCTGCCATGGTATGATCCCCAAGGTTGGCTTGCCTCCTCATGTGGATGGTGCTGAACACCAGGTTTCACTGGGGAACTGACAGAGACCTAATGCTGAATCATTAACATAAATTATTTTTTTCCTTGCCCTGATGAAATTATACCTCATTTGGTGGGCAAGACTGTTGTATCATGTGTCGTAGTGTGTCAATTTTTTAAGGAAATGTCTTCTCTACTAGTAATTCCTTTGGAATGATATAAAACACCTTGGCACACAGTCGGAGTATTGTTCCAGTTTTCCATAGACACCCAGGGCAGGAAATCACAGCAGCAAACACCTGGGGGTAGACGAAAACATCCCAGAGGAAAGGAACACTCTAGAGAAGCACTCTAAGTGCAGCTACTGTGACAGAACAACAGTCAGCAACTGAAAACACTATCTAAACACCCAATGCTATTTAATAGGTCATAAAATATTCAAGGATGTATTGATACAAAAACACAAATTTAAATGTAATCCATTAAAAAAAAAGGTTTTCAAAAAGAAATGTTTAGACGACCTGTCCTGCAAAAGGGTCTACAGGAAAATAAGAAAATATTCTAACTATTTCATTTATATTTGCTATAAAGCATTGTGAAAGGTTTTTCCTTTCAGTAAAGCACCTCTGATTAAGTTGGAATGAATTAAGTGAGGGAGAGATGAAGCCTGTGGTCCATTTTGAGTGCTCTGATTTTGGCAATGGCCTCCTCAGGAAGAACTGTCCCTTTTGTATATGGGTCAAAAGTACATGTTTATCTGAACAATCAGCTGAAATCTAGTTGGGCAACACGAAGAGCACGCATTTGTGTAGAGCCAGGAGTAGGCTTACTGAACTGGAAAAACAATAAACCTCTTGAATGACAGCTTTTCAAATCTTTAGCCACTGTCTGCTGGTTTGAGTGAGTGCTGGCGTTTGAGTTTCCTTTACAAACCAATTCCTACCCTGAGAGCTCAGAGTGTGTGTGTGTGTGTGTGCGCGCGTGCGCGTGCGAGGGCGCACGTACGCGTGCGCCTTGTGCCTGTAAACGAGAACGCGCGGTGTTGTGCGTGGGCGTGTGTGTGTGTGAGACGGTGAAAGCTGGTCACGCCTTCGAGGATTATTTATGTAAGTGAGACGACTGGGTGTCCGCGCGCAGGAGCCTTTTTCTCCTACACGAGCTGCATTATGTTTGCCTGTCGGCTTCTGCACTTCATTCTGCTCCCTGTCATTTGCTCATCTGTGCATCAGGGTAAGTTTTTTTTTTTTTTTTAAAGCCTGTCACTGCCGCGATATGCAGTTCAGTTTCAGTCTACTTTATTGGCATGCCAAATAATAATAATAATAATAATAATAATAATAATAATAATAATATGATACCCGTGTTGCCAAAGAAACACTGGCGATCTGACTACTGTTTGTGGTTCATCTGATTTGTCATTTGTGCATTGTGAAAGCACTGGTGTGTCTCCTTCACATTTTGCTTATGCATAAGAACTTGCTGCACATGCATGACTCCACATTTTTCCGATGGCTTTCCAGGGGGCATGTGGTCCTGATGTGGTGTCTGACCTCATTACTGCTCTTGTGGCTGAATGAACACAAATCCCCACAGCCACGCTCCAAAATCTAGTGGAGAGGCTTTTCTGAAGAGTGGAGGCTGTTATAGCAGCAAAGTGGGGGGAACAACTCCATATTAATGCCATGCCTTTGGAATAGGATGTTCAGCAAGCCCATTATGAGTGTCATGGTCAAGTGTCCACATAGCTTTAGCCATATAGTGTATTTACAGCAAACCGCATGTTCTACATCCGTAAAGAAAAATGTGAAGGGGACTAAGACCACTTTGTTTTCACAGTACACAAATCAAATAGGCCACAAAATGAACCACACCTGAACTAGAGGTGGTTTGAGTTTGGTTCACTTGTTCATTTGTTGTGTCGACATACACGGCAAAAGTGCTGAAACATCGAACTGAGATCACTTGGAACATTACAACGAGCCATGTTTGAAAAGACCTTTAAAAAGAACTGTATGTGAAAACACCCTTAGTGTGTAACATATTGCTTTATGGATAAAGAACATACAGGTTTGCTGTAAATACACTATATAATATATTTACCCTATAATGTAATGTATGTGCACTATAAAGTGAACGTTACTCAGTCCTGTTAAACTTGACCTTAAACTTGGCCTCAGTGCTTTCGGCGCTTTTCATAATACATGTGGACACGAAAGGGGACTCAGTTCTCTTTCTGGAAATTTTAGCATCGATGAGATCTCAGACTACTTGTTTTCCACACCACAACTCCTAGTTGAATAGTGAATATGTGTAACATGGAATAATGTCATTCAAAGTGGATGCTTTACATGATGCTATCACTTGGTTGAAATGCTTTGATGTGGCTGAAAATCAGAGCAGGCGAAACAGATTTGGAGTTAAATACCAGAAGCATTTTTGATGCTGAACCTTCAAAATCAACTCATGCTTCATGCTATAGAGCTACTGACTGTAGTACTGACTAATGTGAGTGGTTGGGGTAGACAAAATACATGCATACAATACATATATTACACACATACAGCAGCTGAAGAGGAGACATATGTGGCTGAAGAGGAGAAAGCAAGGTCCCTGGGGTGTGTTTGTGTGTGTGTGAAAACTATGTTTCTCAGGCAGTTTCTAAAGCCTGTCATTGCTGATTGGTCTGAGATACGAAGCAACGCTGTGAATATCAGTTCTTCTGGCTTCTATATTGACATGCTAAATATGATAATAAGATGCATGTTTCATCAAAGATTTGTTTACAGTGTTAAGGGAAGGCAAAATAGAAATCACATAGGACTAAGTATTGGACACATTAAAATGGAGGGACAACAAACAGTAAATATTAACTATCTATATAAAAGTTAAACTGCACAGTATGATGTAGTATGATGTTTGCTGCATTGTACACTAAATGCCCATCTGTTGCTCATTATCCACAAAGCAGGGGACTTAGGGGGATTTTGTAGCCAGAATCTTTTGCCAATCCTCTGTGTTTATTCATTCTTTCACCTATAGTAAATGCTTTATTATGGTCAGGGGTGCAGTGGATCTGGAGCATATCTTGGGAACACTGTTAATACATCCCAGATAGAACACCAGTCCATCACAGAGCACCGTGCCCACACATTTACATACTGATTGGCACCTAGAGGCAATTTAGCCTTGCCAATACACCTACAAGCTTGTTTTATTTTTTTTATTTATTTTTTGGAAGAAATCAGAAGAAAGCCACACAGATTGTTGTTTTGTAGATGTGTGTATTAGTTAGTTTAGAGAGAATCTACACTGACTGGGTGCATTGTTGTTTGCGGTCCAGGCCTTGGAATGAGTTTCACAAGCAAATGAAGCATGAAGCCATGCTGAGCAGGACTATTTTGTCAGAAATAAATAGACTAATAGTAACTTTATTTATACTGAGACCTTTGTACATGAATGCAGCTCAAAGTGTATTACACAGATTTGATACAATGCACAGAAAAACAGATAATAAATGAATTGTTAATATTATAAAAGCTACAATATGCATAAAACTTTTTAAAAAAATGCAAAAGAGAAACAGTTTTCTGCAGATTGTGTTTGCACATAAGGTTAAACATTACGGCAGGAACACTCTCAGGTGACCAATGACTTGTGTATCCTCACGCTTATATTTATTACTGAATTGTTGTGTGTTACTATTATTATTATTATTACAAGTTAGTCATCCCTTACATGCAAGATGGCATCTTTTGACTAATTGTGGCTGAGTGTGTGTGTGTGTGTGTGTGTTTGTGTGTATGTGTGTTTACATTAGTCATGTTATTTCAGTTAAATCAGTGATTTAAATCAGTTGCTATTTCAGTTAAATCAGTGACTTCTTAAAACACAGTTGCTGTGTTATCAGTACCATCAGTTTAATGTGCACTTGTCTCATTTTTTAAATCACCTTCCAGTGGATGTCACTGAATTTCATTTTAAACCTGAAACCCTGACACCACATACCACATACACACACTCCGTAATGCAAGCTTTGAAATTTCAAGTGGTGGCTAGCACAATTTGTTTTGAGAGTAACATAGGACAGTGCACTTGACAGATAGCTGGCGCGTGCCTTGGTGTGTGTATATGGGGGAGTGTAAAAGAGAAAGCTTTTCGTGTGTGTGTAGTTATGGGTGGGTGTGTGCGTGAGAGAGAGAGAGAGAGAGAGAAAGAGCGAGAGAGAAAGCTCTAGTTCTCGATTATTGTCTATAATAGGGCATATTCACCTACACATGTCAGGTGATTCACTGTCGTGACGCTACCAACAGGAAGTGAGGCTTCTGAACGAAACCTTTAACCTCCTTCTAGAGGGTTCATCTGAAGACATCCATGATAATAAACTGTGAAGGAAATGCTGGTACCACATACCAGCATTTCCTTCACATTTTATTATCATGGATGTCTTCAGACATGGCAAGGTGATAAATTAACATGTGATGACACTCAAGGAGCAACTATGACTTAATTGTACTGTATATCATGCAGTGTGGCTCAGACTTCAAAGGTGTGTTATAAGATGGGGTGTAGTCACATACACATGCCAATAGTGACGCATGTGGGTGTTAAATTGTGAAGGAATTTTTAATATTTTTAAAACAGTGTTCGCACACGAAAGTGATCAAATAATATGTCTTGTCATGCAATCAGGAAGTGTGGCATTATTCCACTCTGTATTGTGCAAGATGGCACGAAGTGCACGTCTGCTCAACAGCAGACTATGATCATATGTGACTAGTGTAGATTCACATGTGAATTGTGACTTATTGTCATAGCAAAACCATTGGTAACAGGAAGTGAGGCTTATTAAGCAAACATTTTAATACTTTTCCTGGAAGATTCTTCATAGTCATACCAAATTTGCTCAGCGTGATTTCAGGATATCCATGATGCAAAATTGTGAAGGAACGTTTGGCATATTAAATAAAATATTTAATTAAATATTAAATGGTGTTGTGATAGCAAGGCGAAAAATTAACGTCATGCTTCTCAAACAAGAAGTTTTTTTCATAATTCCACTTTACATAATCCAGTGAAACCTGCTGATGAAGCAGAATGAAATTGTTGACTGTCCAACAGTAATCATTCACAGATCCCTTCTGGAAGTGTTGTGTAATTCTAATGTAGGACATGCAGTATGGCTCAAAGTTCAGTATAGTATTTGTTCAGTGAGGCAACATAATAACATCCAAATGCCAACACTTACATGAAACAGGCATTGCTGCATTCTTTCAATATTTGTATCTACATATGTTTAGTGCTCAAACCTGTAGCTGTGGACTTTGGGTTTGGATTTAAATATGAAGTGGGCATAACCTATTCCAGAAGTTTATTTTTTTGTTTTTGTTGTTTTAAACTAAATACAAACCGTACCACTACGTACCCCAGAAACACTGGAAAACACTGTTTGGTATTATTTTTAAAAAAATAATGTTCATTATATTTTCTAATGAATTTAGTTGGTTCTAATTCTCAAACTATAAACAAAGTAGCAACCTAATTTAAAGAATCACAACCAGTCAGTCACTAAGGATGAATGAATGACTGATGTGCATGCATTGTGCAGCGTTGCACTTTGTTAATAAGCTTGGCTTTTTTTTTTTTCTTTTGCCTTTAAAGCTTCATATCTAACTGTATGCTTATGCTCTCATGAAAATAAAAGCCTCCTATTCACGCATTTTTTTTTGGCATCCCACCAGACCGCAAGCCCACAGCTCTAATCTTACCTTCTCTAGAACCTTTCTGAGATTTCTAAAATAAAAATTACTTTGTGAAGGTACATCTCAATTTAGTGTAAGGAAGAGTTAGACGAAAGGAAGTCTTCAACCAAATGAAAGTTGGTACACTATATTGCCAAAAGTTTCAAATTCAAATAATTGAATTCAGGTGTTCCAATCACTTCCATGGCCACAGGTGTATAAAATCAAGCACCTAGGCATGCAGACTGCTTCTACAAACCTTTGTGAAAGAATGGGTTGCTCTCTGGAGCTCAGTGAATTCAAGCGTGGTACCGTGATAGGTTGCCACCTGTGCAATAAGTCCATTCGTTGAATTTCCTCACTACTAAATATTCCACGGCCAACTGTTAGTGGTATTATAATGAAGTGGAAGCAATTGGGAACAACAACAACTCAGCCATGAAGTGGTAGGCCACGTAAAATCACAGAGCGGGGTCAGCGCATGCTGAGGCGCACAGTGCGCAGAAGTTGCCAACTTTCTGCAGAGTCAATAGGTACAGTCCTACAAACTTCGTGTGGCCTTCAGATTAGCTCAAGAACAGTGCGTAGAGAGCTTCATGGAATGGGTTTCCATGGCCGAGCAGCTGCATCCAAGCCTTACATCACCAAGTGCAATGCAAAGCGTCGGATGCAGTGGTGTAACGCGCCGCCACTGGACTCTAGAGCACGTGTTCTCTGGAGTGACGAATCACGCTTCTCTGTCTGGCAATCTGATGGACGAGTCTGGGTTGGCGGTTGCCAGGAGAACGGTACTTGCCTGACTGCATTGTGCCAAGTGTAAAGTTTGGTGGAGGGGGGATTATGGTGTGGGATTGTTTTTCAGGGGTCGGGCTTGGCCCCTTAGTTCCAGTGAAAGGAACTGTTAATGCTTCAGCATACCAAGACATTTTGGACAATTCCATGCTCCCAACTTTGTGGGAACAGTTTGGGGACGGCCCCTTCCTGTTCCAACATGACTGCACACAGTGCACAAAGCAAGGTCCATAAAGACATGGATGAGCGAGTCTGGTGTGGATGAACTTGACTGGCCTGCACAGAGTCCTGACCTCAACCCGATAGAACACCCTTGGGATGAATTAGAGCGGAGACTGCGAGCCAGGCCTTCTCAACCAACATCAGTGTTAGACCTCACAAATGCACTTCTAGAAGAATGGTCAAAAATTCCCATAAACCTTGGGGAAAGCCTTCCAAGAAGAGTTGAAGCTGTTGTAGCTGCAAAGGGTGGGCCAACTCCATATTAAACCCTACGGATTAAGAATGAGATGTCATTAAAGTTCATGTGCATGTAAAGGAAGACGTCCCAAAACCTTTGGCAATACTGTGTGTCTTGAATGTATGAAATGTTCCATCACAATCACTTAGACAGAAACTAGGATTTTCAGCGTTCCTACTGTTGATGCTGCTCAGTTTGAGATATTTATCGTTGTACCATGTTGCTGCTGAATTCTTGAATCTGTGGTAATGACTTTTCCATAATAGTAGCTTCAACCCTGACCAGGATAAAGTGCTTACTCATGAACACTGAATGAGTAGCTCTGACGCTATAGTAAAAATAATTACACAGGGGCTTGTATCACATTGTATAACACATAAGGTGTTGTGTCTAGTGTCAGTGCTTTATAACAGTCAGTAAATTTTCCAGGATAGGAAAGTCTTCAGAACAGAAGACTGTGCACTTTCTGGTTTCTTGGTAACATGATAAGCTGTGTTTTTTTTTTAACATATTAACTTCAACAGAGAGAGAAAAGAGAGCCTGGTGAGGGAACGACTGTTTAGAGCTGCTACAAAGGAAGTCATACAGTAACTAACAAAAACAGGAACTTTGTCTCCTGGATGTTCTGCAACATGAAATCATACTTTAAAAGTATAGTCTTCGGTTAAAAGTATAACCTTTGTCTCATGCTAAGTCATACTACCCTGTTGTTGATTATTTACCTATAACAGCACATCAGCAAGTGTTAAGGCTTGTACAGGCTTGTATAGTGTTTATTAGACAATGCCATTATGAGTATTCTGCAGTATGAGTATTCAATACTGGGCTTGGTTTACTGTCTCTGTGTGGCTTCTAATGTTCTCATCATGTCTGTGTGAGTTCATGCTGGAGGATGGATTGGCTAAATTGCCCCTAGATGTAAATGAGTGTGTGAATATGTGTGCACAGTGCCCTACAGTGGAGCAGCATCCCATTCAGTGTGTATTCCGACCTCGTGCCCAGTGTTCCTGGGACAGGCTTCAGATCCACAGTCACTGTGATCAAGATAAAGCATTTACTGATGACAGATGAATGGATGAATAAGTAAATAAGTAATCCATGGCAAGATGTTAAGCAGGACACACACACATGCAACTGTGATCATACTCACTTCTGTTTCATATAAAGCAGCTATTCATTATGAAGAATGTCCTCTTCCTGCAGCTGCATGTTTTTTTAAGCCCAAGATTAAGAGGAATTTTATTATTATACCAGCCTACAGCTAAACACATAAATATTCCTTTTGGCTTGATCGTACAGTTTAACAGGACAGTACAATGCAGTATGGGAGCTCAAATCCTAACTATAACTATAATACAGCAGAAGTGATCAGGGTGACAGGAAGAAAGGTGCTGGGTGTGTCATCCAGAAGGAGGAAAGAAGATAAGCAGACTTGGTGGTGGAATGAGGAAGTTCAGGATAGTATCAAGAGGAAGAGGTTAGCCAAGAAGAAGTGGGACATGGACAGGACTAAAGAGAATAGACAGGAATACAAGGAGTTACAGCGCAGAGTGAAGAGGGAGGTGTCTAAGGCCAAGCAGGAGGCATATGACGAGTTGTACACTAGGTTAGACACTAGAGAAGGACAGAAGGACTTATACAGGTTAGCTAGGCAGAGGGATCGAGATGGGAAGGATGTGCAGCAAGTTAGAGTTATTAAGGATAGAGATGG
>CM040979.1:24430283-24444854 GCA_022985145.1 Pangasius djambal
TGGTGGAGGTCTGGAAGTGTCTAGGAGAGGCAGCAGTGGATTTTTAACTAGTTTGTTTAACAGGGTTTTAGAGAGTGAGAAGACGCCTGAGGAATGGAGAAGTAGTGTATTAGTGCCGATCTTTAAGAATAAGGGTGACGTGCAGAGTTGCAGCAACTGTAGGGGGATAAAGTTGATGAGCCATACAATGAAGCTATGGGAAAGAGTAGTGGAAGCTAGGTTAAGGAAGGTAGTGGAGATTTGTGAGCAGCAGTATGGTTTCCTGCCCAGAAAGAGCACAACAGATGCTCAATTTTTGCTCTGAGAATTTTGATGGAGAAGTATAGGGATGGTCAGGGGGAGTTGCACTGTGTGTTTGTAGACTTGGAGAAAGCGTATGACAGGGTGCCAAGAGAAGAGCTGTGGTACTGTATGAGGAAGTCAGGAGTAGCAGAGAAGTATGTCAGAGTGGTGCAGGACATGTATGAGAGGAGGTATATGGACATAATAAATGAGGATATGAAGCTAGTGGGTGCAAGTGTTGAGGATGCAGAAGATAGGGATAGGTGGAGAGTGATGATTCGCTGTGGCGACCCCTGAAGGGAAAACCTGAAAGAAGAAGAACTATAATACAGTTATAAATACACAGGCTAATGCAGACTGTGTCAGTAATACAAATAGTGCATAAATATTATATGCCATCTGTATCAGCAGCCAAGCATAATGTAGATCAAGGGTTCTCAAACTTTTGGAAATCAGGGACCCCTATAACTGGGGGGAAAAAACAATCCTCTGACACTCTTAGTACACCCTTAGTACTTAGTAATCCAGCTATTCAAATATTTGGCACATTTAAATGTGTACAGTAATATTTCAGCTATTTATTGGAGACATGTCCATATTTTTATGGTAGCAGTGGTAGCAGTGTTTACAACATCTCAGCACCATGGAATCATAACAACCCTATGTGACCAGTGAAAGATCTTTAGGATAGCAGCATATTTGTTACACTATAAGTTATTGTACAACATCTGGATATTTGGGGTAATATATCTGTAACATTAGAACAAGAAATAATTTTGTATTCATATGTTCATGCTTACATAATATTTAAAAAAATCTTTTAAATATAAAAAAAAAAATCATAAAAAAAGGCTCAGAATCAAAGTGACTGTCGTATTTATTAATATCTTCTTTCCCTAGCTGTGTGTATTGTGCAGTGTAGCCTGCATGGTTTAACAGAGATCATAGAAGGAGAAAGAAGACCAATTCTTAAATATGGAAATATAAGCAGGACTTGGTGCTCTTTCAATACTAGCATGCTGTCTCTCATACAGTATTTATTGGTGGCTTAAACAAACAGTGACTTTGGAGGAATTGCTCCTTAGTTACCTCAGGCATGGGTCACAGATATTTTGGTTGACATACACTCTACACACCAGGACATGCCCATTAAGTAAATCCAGGATGGCTTTGAATGTACCATGCTAGATTACAATAGCCAAAATCAAAGAGATTTTTGATAAAGAGTGGCACACCCATTAACCACTGTTACTCTCATACGTTTTACTATGCATAGAAGCTATTCTCTTTCTTTATAGATTATATGTATGACTTCTTCTTCTTCTTCTTTTCGCTTTTCCCTTCAGGGGTCGCCACAGCGAATCATCACTCTCCACCTATCCCTATCTTCTGCATCCTCAACACTTGCACCCACTAGCTTCATTTCCTCATTTATTACCTCCATGTACCTCCTCTTTGGCCTTCCTCTTCGCCTCCTGCCTGGCAGCTCCGTGTCCAACATTCTCCTACCAATATACTCACTCTCCCTCCTCTGAACACGTCCAAACCATCTTAATCTGGCCTCCCTAACTTTGTCCCCCAAATGTCCAACATGAGCTGTCCCTCTGATGTACTCGTTCCTAATCCTGTCCAACCTCGTCACTCCCAGAGAGAACCTCAACATCTTCAGCTCTGCTACCTCTAGCTCTGACTCCTGTCTCTTCCTCAGTGCCACTGTCTCTAAACCATACAGCATGGCCGCTCTCACCACTGTCTCGTACACCTTCCCCTTGATTCTCGCTGATATTTTTCTATCACACAGAACTCCCGACACCTTTCTCCACCCATTCCAATCGACAAATTATCTGATGCATTCACCTCTTCACACTACACTATATTACAGTAGCCTATGAATAATATAATGTCCAGGTTAAGCTGTGTTTCTTGTTTGAGTGAATAGATAACTTTTATCATATACATCCAGGTTAAAGCATTAAATACCCACGTAATTATTTATTGTGTGTATAGTGTCGTCAGGCAGAACGGCATTCCTTGCAGTGCAGTGCATTTTTGCCTCAGTGTTTTCAGCCACTTTTTCCAAGACAAGCCAAGTCACTTAGGCTTTTATTGTTATTCCTCACATTACATGCTGATTATGTATTATTAGGAAAGAAATACACTTCCCAATTACCACGAGACCTCAGACAAACATTAAGTAAAGTGACTTGTGGCCAAGTATAGTGACCCATCCAAGTGCGCGCACACACACATCCGGAGCTGCGGCGCCCAGGGAGCAGTTGGGGGTACGGTGCCTTGCTCAAGGGTCTCACCTCAGTCGTGGTATTTGAGGGTGGAGGAGAGCACTGGTCATTCAATCCCCCCCACCTACAATCCCTGCTGGACCTGAGACTCAAACCCATGGGTTACAAGTCTGACTCTCTAACCATTAGGCCACAACTGCCCCAAGCACTAAGCACTACAGGAAACTAAAACTCTGTTACACAGTAGTGGCAACAACTCTTGTAAAGTGCAGTGAGTGCAGTGATTGTAATGTAATTAAATGCTGTGAAATTAGGTCAGGTGTCCATCTTATTGATCTGCTGAGGGATCTAATGGTCTGTGGGAAATAGCTGTTCAGTCTTCGTCCAGATGAGAGTGTAAATAGATTGTGAGGAGTGAGAGGGACCCATCCTGATGCGTGTCATGGGTCGTATAACATCGTCTTTCTACTGCCTGCATTGGAAACCCATTAAAAAAAAAACAACAACCAGAGGAATTGAATAAACAGGGCTGCTATAATGTACACATCTTGGTAATGTTAGCCAGTCACTCCTTAAAAGGACTGCACTGACTGAAGGAGCAGAGCACAGAAGAGCACGTCTGCATTCAGATGTGTAACCTACTGCAGGTGTCAGATATTTTACATCAGCAATTTTTTTCCTCAAAAAAAAAAAAAAAAAAGGTTGTGTTAATAAATGTTTACTACTGTTTACCAGTATGTTTCAGCTGGTACCTTACATTAGCTACTTATACTTACAGTACTTTGATTAAAATGATGGATAATGTCAGCTAGGTAGCAAGGTCAGTCATAACTCAAATTTCTAAATTCCTGACGGCAGTAAAATCAATATACATGTGAAATTATATGGCTGCAGTTTATCATTTTACATATTAATTAATTAATAACACTGTACTAACTCCTTTGAGTTAGCCAATGCATCATCTTAAGTTGCCATTAATGTAATAATTCAATTCAAGTCAATTTTGTTTGTGTAGCACTTTTAACAATGGACAATCTGGATATAAAACTTGAATTTAAATTTTTCCCTAATGAGCAAGCCAGAGGCAACAGTGGCAAGGAAAAACTCCCTGAGACATCATGAGAGGAAACTTTGAGAAGAATCAGACTCAAACAGGAACCCATCCTCAACTGGGTGACACCAGTGCAATAATAAATAATTTCTCTTCTATAACTGTATACTTTATAGTCAAGTAGTGCTAATTGTGGTAAAATGAACTTCAGTGTATGAGAATCAATAGAGTTTTAAGTTTGTTTCTTGCATCGAACTGAGGTTATTAACTGTTCAGTGATGGAGACTTGAGTGTAAACTGTAATAGATAATACGCTCAGGTATGAGTGTCCGTCATATGCACAGGTGAGATGCGAACCCTCTGTATCCTCAGTATCTACTGTGCGTGCTTTGGCTCCAATTTGCGCAAGATGGCAACTCCCATTTCAACCCCAAAAAAAGGCTTATAAAATGCACAGTGGGAGTGAAAGGCACCATGTTATACAGTCACTGATCCTGATGGTAGGCTAAATGAGTATTCATTTGTTTACTACAGATATGTTTGTAAGAGAAAGGCCATATTATGCTGGATATTATTTATCGCTGTCGTTTCCCACAGTGAGAGACATGTTCAGACATGTCTGTATTTTTTGTCTGTTTCACTTCTGTTTTTCAGATAGTGTTCTTTTCAGTGCGCGTAGCTTGTTTTTGAGAATGAAGTCTGTCAATTTATTTATTTATTTACATTCAGCCAGTCTAGAATAATCTAATCTGTACTAAGAATCTTTCATAAAACTACTTTAAAATGTCTAGGAAAAACTCTCTTATATCATCACTGTGCCTTTTAATAGTTTCCACTTTCTCAAGTATTTTTCATGTTTTTGTAAAGGCATGAAAGTGTAGAGTAAGTAAATAATGCTACAATCTACATCCATGGCCCTACAGAGAATTGTGTTTTTCGTCTTTTAACAGATTAAGTACAGCCTAAAGCCATATTTGGATGGGATTAAATTTACATTGGGATCTGGAGTAATTCCACTGTTTGTAGGTGCTGTGCTGTGACTTTCTGTACTTGTTTTTTTCCGCATGAGGGTGTAGACTGTGGATTTACTCTTTCTCACGTTCAACCAATGTAGGAAAATCTAATGTTTCCTAAGAATCTTTCTTAAGAATCGACATGCCTTTGTCTAGAAAACGTTTCACTTTACTTGTTTTTCAGTGCAGCCTCACTACCTTATATCACTGTGCCTTTTGTTAGTTTCTGATTTTTTGATTAATATGTTGAGTATTATAAGATCACTGTACCTTCTGAAAATACTTTCTGCATTTTTGAGTATTTTAAATCTTTATCTGCATCGATGTACTTGAAATTAGTTTATGCCAATTTGGCATAAATCCAGTTATAGCACTTGAGGATTTTTCATAATATGCAACACCATATTTTAGTTTGTTAACAAAGTACAAGCAAGCAGTAGTACCACATTTGTTTTTTGTTTTTTTTAAAGAAGAATTTCCATCTGCCATATAATGAGTGAAATAGAAATGGCACAATACCGCTTTTACTTCTCTAATACTGATACTGAAATGAGTTTTCAGTTTCAGTATCCAATATTGATACCCATCATATTGCTTTCTCCTAAGGTCTAAAATGACTTTTTTAATCTGAAGAACTTAAAAATACAGGGAAAAAAATACATAGCTAAGACACAACTTACAGAGAAGCAGGAAACCAACCCCAGCCGTTGGGGTTGTGTGCAACAGTGCTTGGAACAGTGCTGGTTCCAAGCCCAGATAATACTGGGAAGGGTGGCTTCAGGAAGGGCGTCCGGTGTAGAAACTGTACCAAATCAAATATGCAGACCAGTGATCTGCTGTGGCAACCCCTAACGCGAGCAGCTGCACGAGGAACAACAACTGCAAGTGTCAAGTCAAGTCAAGTCAAGTGGGTTTTTATTTGCCATTCCTCTATATAGCTCGTGTATTGGAATGAAATGTCGTCTCTCCAGGATAATGGTGCAATACAGAAAAATACACAAGACTACATAGAGTGCAAATATACAACAGTGTTAGATGAGTGCAGGACAATAAATACACAGAACAATATGCGTAGAACAATAAATACACAGAACATGGACTGTAAATTATTGAGTAGTGGAGTAGTAGTAGTAGCAATATTATCACCAATAAGAGTCTCAAAAATAAAAAGTGTCTAATGCAGCACTGTAAAGTGCAAGTGTGCAGTGGGATAGAGTCATACTGGGTTAGGTGTTTGACTAGCTCAGGTGAGCATTGGAAGGCAGCAGGGTGGTCAGGACGGTCTCTATTGTCCCTCTGTAGAAGATGATGAGGATGGGAGGAGGGAGTCTGGCTCTCTCCAGCTTCTGTAGGACGTAGAGGTGCCGCTGGGTCTTCTTGGCTAGTCAGATACAGTTGAGAGTCCAGGAGAGGTCCTCCATCATGTGCACACCATGAGTTGCCGATCCTGATGGACTGGGGCCTCCCAGTCGAAAAGTCTAGGATCCAGCTGCAGGGGGGAGGTGGTCAAACCCAGCAGGCTTTATTAGTTGTTGTGGGATGATTGTGTTGAATGCTGAACTGAAGTCTAGGAATAGCATCCTTTAAATAATGCTAAGAGAAAGGTGTATGTTGTGTTCTGTTAAGCGGTTAGGATGGAAGGCGTACTGAAATGGGTCTGGAATGCTGTCTGTATAATAAAGTATAAAATACAAATATAATAAAAATCAATCCTAACAACATCAGGGTAAATAAAAGCATAAAACAGAAACAAACAAACCAGATCAAATCGCTGAATTCCTAGCTATATACAGAGTGCAAAAGTTTGCATCCTCCATGTTTTTTTTTAAGAATTGTTTATTTATTTAATTCAGATAAGAATTACAGATAGTCAGATAGAAAAATATCTACACACTGCATCACATGTTAGACTTGGCACAAATGACACTATGATACTGTGAATTACAATAATAGTACCATATCTTATAATAATAATACTCATAAGGATGGGAGGCATAGAAGCAAAAACAATATACATCCTCCATGGCTTTTTAATTGAAAAAAGGATGATGAACTGTAGATCAGCTGCAATGCAACCCATAAAACAAACAAACAATTTTTTACAAGTTATTTATGTACATTTATATCACATCCATAAAGGGAGAAATGCATTAATATAGTTTATTTTAACTATTATTAACTTAACGTATTAACAACCATGTGTGTTAATTGTGATCATTTGAAAAACCAACACACCGAAGCCCTGATTTACTAAAGGCTTGCCTGTATTAAAGGACAAGCAAACGCCTACTCTTGACAACACCACCCCCTCCCTCCTTTCCCTCCCTCTCAAAAAGGCTGCAAGCTGATTTACTAACCAGGTCTGTGGAAAATTACGTCTTTCAAATGACTAATATGACATGGGTTGGCCTTAATGAATAGGCACACTGAGTCGTTTCTTCCAAAAGTACAACATTTAGGCCAGGTTCAATGCAAATAGATTAATTTAGCACTCACAATATCAGTTTCCAAACCTGAAATTCCTGTCTGGAACTGCAATTTATCCAAATCTGTTTCCGCTAGACAAACCAGCATCATTTTAAAAGGAATTATAAAAAGTGATTCTTTCACACATAGCTTAGCCCATGGGCATACATTCTTTCCCACTGCTATTTTGCATGCGCTGTAATTCAAGCAATTATTTTCTTTTTACTAATTTTTTTTCTAATTCACCCACAAGCCCTGGCACATGCAAATTGGTACATGTTATTTGGCATCTTAGTAAGTCAGGCCCTAAATGTCTTGTTCTGTGTGTTCTTTATTTGTTTAAGAAACTTATGCACTCAATTAGAATTTTCAAAACAACAAAAAAAGAAACCCTAACTTAACCCCAAAACCCCCAAGCATAAGGGCTGACACCCAACCAAGTGCACCTAACGAGACCATTTCACACCTAAATATATGATAAGAAACAATTACCTGCCACCATCTAAACAAAAACCCATGACATAATGGCAGAAAGACATAGTGGCTCCCAAACAGGAGCCATAGTAACCAGTGGTATGCTTGTCCCTCTGGGAACACTCCGAGGAAACTAGGCCTCAGAGTGTTTCCCTATCAGAAAGGGTTAGGGTTAGGGTTCCAATTTGATCTGATTTGGTTCATTTCATACTGCATATAATACAACAAACCTAAAAGCAGAAGAAAAAAAAAAAGACATTGGCCAAGGGCATGTAGGACTGAAAATGTTCTCCCTACAGCAACGTGTCAGGCAGCAGAGACAGCAACAGTTGCTGTGAATGCTCTTATTAAAAGTAAAGACTGGCACAAACAAATCCAAATCAGAAGATCCAGAAACAGGCAAAGGGTCAGGCGATGTACAAACACATATTCAAAGAACAAAATTATGATCAGTAAACAAGAAGGCAAACATTGGTCAAAACCAGAATGAACAAACATGAATCAATCAACGTGAAGCTTGGTATTTCAAATACATAAACAGAGCTAAACAAATACTTCACAAAGTCTGGGTGCTTATATTGTGAGAGGTGGTAACTGAGTCCAGATGGGTGCAATCAGTAATCGAGTGAACTTGAGCGTGTGAACTGAGAATAGGAGGTCATGGTGGCCATGTTTGTAGGCAGAGGTGCATTCTGGGAAATGGAGTCTGAATTCGATGTTGACGTGACACACTGGAAAAATATAAACAAATCAAAGATATCACAAAGGATGGAGAACATGGAGCCAACACTAAATAACACTAAATAAGTTACTAGAGAATTCTATAAATAACTGGTTTAAAAATATTTTGTGTCTCACATTTGGTGTTTAGTTCCTCTTTTTGTTCATTTCTGCAGCACTAAAGCTCTGTGCTTTGGCTCAGTGTACAGCTTGTGGCTTTTAGCAGCTCAGCATGTACAGAAAAATTGCTGCATGCAACCAAACATACATGACATCTTTGGAAATCCCCCCAAAAAATCCCTTGTTTAAAAAAAATTTCCGATTTCTAAATTGAGTCACTTTCTTACAGCAATCAAATCGCACTAGGGCTTACTTGGAGTTTGCCTCATTGAAGCATTCTCGAACCTGTTGAGTCCATTCAGTCTACACCTGAGGGTGATTGCTGTGTTCTGACCTGCTTAAAGAACCACACGAAAGAGGAAAACACACAGGGTTCAATTCAGAGCATGCTAAGAGTTTAGAGGCTGATGCACTGATGTAGATTTTTATCAGCAAGCTGAAACAAAGGAAACAGAAACCAAAAGAACAAACAGATACTCATAGCAGGCTCATTGACGTGTAACACCATCACCACATTCGGTAAGTTATTTACTTTGGTCAGGGTCACAGTGGATCCAGATACACTTTGGATGGGAGTTCAGACACCCTGGATGCACACGCATAAATTAAAATGCGTATCCGGATTTCTGACAATGTCCATTGTTCAAAGTGCTATAAAATAGATTTGAATTGAATTGAATTACAACTATACATGGATGTGCTATATGGGTGATTAGAAGAAACTGAAAAATGTTACAGTAAGAAGGGAGCAGAAGTGTTTCAGCTGCTTCCGTCAGAGCACTGTAAGAGCTGTTTATAATATTTTCCCAAAAGCAAGACTCATTCATTTTGAGGAAGGAAGAACAGATCCAGAAGATGTGGAAGCATATTACTACATACTTCAAAAGAAACCTACTATGTCAACATGATGAAAAGCCATAATACGAACATTTTCTCATCTATTTCATGTTTCCAGACGTTCCAGTTGTGGTTCCTGTAGCTACCGAATCTGCTGAGGTGTACGAGTGTGTGCATAGCTCAGATCCAACTGCTGCTAACTACACCTGGTATAGGTAAGGAAGATTCAACTGCTGCTGGCTTTGATTGGGAAATAACAGGAACGAGATTATGGAGTTAATTTTGTGCCAAAAGTTCCAAATAAAATAATAAAATCCACAGGCAAAATATTAATTATCAAAAGTGTAATGTATTTTGTAAATGCAAGCAATGTGAATCAAATCAAAATGAATTTTTTTTTTAGAAAGATTACTTCTCATTCACACTCTCATTTTGCTTTCTATTTGTGAATTTTTCTGATTCATTTTTTTTTTTTTTTTTTTTGCTTCTGGAATCTTTTTTTGCTTCTGAATTTTGGCAAATTTTTTACAAGGGGTGGGTCTTAGAAGAAGGCATTCACCTTAAATCTCTATTGGTCATTTGATATTGGAGTGGGAGGTGCTCTGAAAGTTAGCCACACCCACCCATTAACGACAGACACATACTTATTTATCATGCTAGTGTCTTCATTCCATCCAGCTGAGTAGCAGTTTAAACATATAACTGAGTGACGAGGCTGAAGCTGGCTTCAGGGACATTAGTGCACTTCATGGCATCATCTACAGGTGCGAGCTCCTAAGACATGGACTTTTTAAGGTGGAACGGAAAATCCGCCTAAGACACCAACTTCAGCCTCATCACCTAGCTAACGCTAGCTGTATATCCAGCTGGATGGAATGAAGACACTTGCATGCTAAAGAAATATGTGTGAATGCATCTACAAACAATTTAGTGGCTACCCATATTATTTTGTCAGCTCTTTAATGCAAATACAATACAGTTAACTGCTGCTGAGCACTCGGCTCCATTCGTTCCGCCGTGTTACAGGACACTCCGGCATTAATCGGGTGGGTGTGGCTAACTTTCAGAGCACCTCCCACTCAAAAATCAAATGACCAATAGAGATTTAAGGTGAATGCCTTCTTCTAAGACCCACCCCTTGTAAAAATATGCCAAAAGTCAGAAGCAAAAAAAGATTACAGAAGCAAAAAAAAAAAAAAGCTGCATCAGAAAAACTCAAATAGAATATAAGTGAAATATATATAATATAATATAAATATATTATAATATAATATAATATAATATATACTAATATTATTATATATCTTCATTATAATTCTCTTTCAGGTCATTTCAGCTACGCTGATTAGCATAACCAGATATTATACTGTATATTCTTATATACAGGACAGAGAGGTCATAAAGATAGGGGTCATACTAATAGAGCTACATTTAGAATTTTTATTTATTTTTATTTTTTTACGCAAGGAAGATGGTATGTATACATCTATAATTCTATGGAAGCTGATCTGTTTGAGCAGAGTGTACAGATGAGGAGGTGACAGAGCTGGACAGACTAAAGTACTAAAGCTCCGCTGCATCGCGCTCTTTAGGTAACTGTTAACTGAAGTGAAAATACACACCATCGTGCTTGTCATCTCGAAGATCTCTAACTAGCCGAGCCGAGCCTCTGTCGTAACTCTACGTCATACCATATAGCTGCATTGTATCCTGGGACTCTGAGTCAGGCGTTTGGTGTCTCTACTATTTAACATAGGATTTCTCATTAATATGACTTTAATTAAACATTGCTGGAATATCATTAATGAGAAAAGAAGCTATTTTGTTTTCTAGGAGCTAACGGTGAAATCTGACTTAAGATTGTTGAATTTTTTCTAGCAAACAATAACTTCTCTTTAGGGATAACGGATATACAGCACCAGCCAACAAATTAAATAGAATAAATCTTTCACATCTTTCAATATAAACATAATTTACATATTTCAGGATTGACTTTTCATTCAAGCACAACAAACTGCATATAAAAAAAAATTCTCTTTCATTCTGTAACCCAAAAGTACCTTGGTTTATACGCACCTTTAAAGACTTGTAGTCTCATCAGAAGCATTAAAAACAATGGTGTGTTGCAAAATTTACTAGTTTTTGCAGGACAGTGTATTCTCTCATCAAAGAAAAAAACATGCTGACAAGACAAGTCCAACATTACAGACTCTGTATTACTTCTGCTAAAAGAAAAGGAACTCATGTATACATTTCTTTAGTGACTTGCATGGCCAGTGTGTAATCCAGTTCCAGTTTCTCCTTTCAGCCAGGATGTGTGACCAAACACTGACGTCTGGTTTAGTTTATTCTGCTGCTTTTAACAGTGGACCTTCCTTCAGAGTCCACAGTGATGCTAGGTTGTATTTTCACAGACGAATTTAAAGCTGTCTTTAAAAACTCATTCATTAATGGGATGCTACCTTGAATAACAGCCAGTCAGTCACAGACTTTGATTTGAAACATTTTATGCAAGCTGTTGCTGCTGACAGTCACTGTTTAGTTTAAATTGGAGTGTACGTCATCAGAACACCATTGCTGGCTAATGTAAGCATTCACATACTAACGACAATTCAGATTAGTGTTATCAAATTAGTGTTAGTCTGTAAGTCTGCATTGAGCAGCCAGAGTGTTTAAAAGGTTTTGGTTTTTGTATTATAACCAGGCTCAGCCATTTAAAATATTTATACAACAGCATTAGCAAATCATGTGAACTGACCACACCATAAGAAAGGTGAAGAGGGCATACACTGGCGTCTAAACATGGCATCCATGTTGCTGTTCTGGTTTATTCTCTGTAACAAATCCTTCTGAAAATCCTTAGACCTGGTTTATGCTTTGGCATTGACACATATTTGCAAATTTTCATCGGGACACAGAGAGGGGGTTTAGAGTGGTGTTTGGACACACTTTGAAGCTCTTGCATGCTATCTTATAGGGAGCTGATTGTGTGATGTGCATATGTACAGTGCTGTTCATCAACATGCCTTCAAAAGAACACTGATTGGTTGGTGAGGAGGTACTGTATGTCTGGTTGTGTACCTGGAACTTTTTTTTTACCTTTTTTCTGTAAGTTTTATCAAGAGTTTCAGTGTAAACAATTAAAACTTTGGATGTTTTTAACCAAAAAAGTCTACTCAGAGTTTCATTACAAAATAAATATTGGAAAACAATGATCATATGTTACTTATAAAGGTTACGTTTGGGTTTTTCCTTTAACTATTGCCACACAACATCTCACATCACAACAAATCCAATGACAAGAGGCCCCTGATTTGTCTGTATGTATATTCCAGATTCTGTCTGATGAAAATTTTCAATAGCCTTATTTGGATTTGGTTAGTTTATGAGAGGGACATCGGTAATGCATTTTTTTTTTCACATCTCCTCAGTGATCTTTCATCCAGAGGGCAATAAAATGACCACAGATGGAGTGAGTTTCTAGCTGGTTGTATTTTCAACAAAGCAGCTATTTGTGTTGAATGGTCATGTGATCAGGCTTTATTCACAAAATGGTGTCCAAGTGGTCAAAGAGGCGCTGGAGTAGAGAAGAGATGCTGGATCTTATTCCGTTTTGGGGCGAAACAGAGTTCCAGCAACAATTTGAAAATACAATAAAATAATAGTCAAAGTATATAAAGAAGCATCCATTTTTCGTTTTGCAACTTGGGAAGTGTTTAATATCTGAGGGAGGGGCACTATGAGATAAGCAGCAGCAAACATCTTTTTGTCCAATGCGAGGTGACACATGCATAGAAATTTATAGACGTGTATCTAGATGGGACTAAAATGATCAGCTGTTGAGTTTGGCAAAAACCAAGTAATTTGGCCTAAAGTTTTCTCACAGGAGAATGGAGAAAAACACAGACATGGCCAATCCAGATGGTAATAAAGTAGCTAGATAATAGAGGAGCACCTATAAAATAGGACCCCATGTAAATTGAATCCCATCCAAATAGGGCTAATGTCGAGGACTAGATTTGTCCCAGCAAGTTAATTTTAATTTAATTTTAGATCCTTTATCTCTGTGGCCATCTTTAATGTGCCACATTTCAAACAGCTGACTTCACATTTACTGTTGTTTGACTTCGTATTGTTTCCAGATTTCAGCTTTTGGATTAGATTACAGCTGGCATTCACACAATCCAGAGCTCTGCATAAAAGCTCTTGGAGAACGTTAAATGTGTTCTCTGTCTTTTGAATATGTGATGCAGTGGTTCTAATGGAATCATGGACCAGGTGTTAATTTGCAAGGGAGTGAGACTAAGTGGAACTGAACGTGTGTTAGTGCCAGTTGGATCTATATATACTTATTTAAAATAAACAAATGAACTCACTCTATCTGGAGAGAACTATCTCCTACTGAAGAGGCGCAAATTCCTAAAACCATTACAGCAAAGTGAATCATAGTGTGGTTAGGATCATAGGATAATACATTAATCTTTAAAACAATATGAAATAATAGCTAATAGCTACACACACTCACTTGTTATGGGCAAGTTATGTTCAGCAATTCACCTGCATGGATATTTTTGGGAGGAGAGAGGAAACCAGAGAACCCATAGGAAACCCACATGAGTGTAACATGGTCTCAGGACTGACCTTTAAGTTGTGACCCGAAATCTACAGTGTGACTCACACTTACAGGAATCAGTTATTGCTACGACATCAACTGTCTCATGGCGAGTTCCTGTAATCTTAGCCTGCATTATAAATAATTTATAGATCTGACATTTTTTTAGGCAGACTGCCTGCATTTACCATTGTATTTGTTAAACTGCCATTCTTATCCAATGTGATTATTTGCTGGCAGATGCTTACGCAAGGCTGTTTTTCAGAATTCAGACATAGCAACAAGCAATGGGATTTCCCAGGCTGCAGCGCATATGTTGCAAGTGAAGTCGGTTGGTCTCTTGTATATACTAAATAGGGAAAAAATGTTTAACAGTTGTAATGTATGGGAGTGGGAGCCAGGATGCAAACATGTGAAGTTAACCTGCTCTTTGTTACCATATTAGTCACAACACACAGCAAGGGCTACGGTATAGAAATTCAGGGTTATCACAGGCATTTCCAAAATAATAATATACACTGCCCTCCAAAAGTTTGGAAATGCCTGAACAAAATAGGGTTTTGGATTCATCAAAGAAATCCCCATTAGCAGCTATTACAGCTCTACATACTCTAGGCATCCGAGCCGGTGTCTTGTCTATCATGGAGTGGCCTGCCCAATCACCTGACCTTAACCCCATTGAGCTGCTATGGGAGGAACTGGACCGTGATGTCCGTAAGAAGTGTCCAACCAGTGTGAATCATCTTTGGGCAATCC
>CM040979.1:24447946-24482316 GCA_022985145.1 Pangasius djambal
ATCCACGTCCAGTGTAAAGTTTCCACAGTCAGTGATGGTTTGGGGTGCCATGTAATCTGCTGGTGTTGGTCCACTGTGTTTTCTGAGGTCCAAGGTCAACGCAGCCGTATACCAGGAAGTTTTAGAGCACTTCATGCTTCCTGCTGCTGACCAACTTTATGGAGACTTTATTTCATTTTCCAACAGGACTTGGCACCTGTACACAGTGCCAAAGCTACCAGTACCTGGTTTAAGGACCATGGTATCCCTGTTCTTAATTGGCCAGCAAACTCGCCTGACCTTAACCCCATAGAAAATGTATGGGGTATTGTGAAGAGGAAGATGCAATATGCCAGACCCAACAATGCAGAAGAGCTGAAGGCCACTATCAGAGCAGCCTGGGCTCTCATAACACCTGAGCCGTGCCACAGACTGATCGACTCCATGCCACGCCGCATTGCTGCAGTAATTCAGGCAAAAGGAGCCCTAACTAAGTATTGAGTGCTGTACATGCTCATACTTTTCATGTTCATACTTTTCAGTTGGCCAAGATTTCTAAAAATCCTTTCTTTGTATTGGTCTTAAGTAATATTCTAATTTTCTGAGATACTGAATTTGGGGTTTTCATTAGTTGTCAGTTATAATCATCAAAATTAAAAGAAATAAACACTTGAAATATATCAGTCATATCCATCTGAGGTCACAATGAGAGGTCCCCTCATTGAAAATGATTTCAGTACGTTCTTCTTTTGTCAAAGGCATTCTTAAAGGCTATCTTATACACACACACACATATATATATATATATATATATATATATATATATATATATATATATATATATATATATATATATATATATAAACTAAGTATGAAAAATTTTGGAAGACATTTTGCTAAAAAGTGTTAATTTCTCCTATGCATTGTGCAATAGAACAATAGAAGCGAACAAAACAAACACAAACATTTGCTAAAACATTGCTGAATGTGGATTTACAAGTCTTATATTATATATGTTGGTGGTTGAGGCTTCAAGTCACAGAAGATGTATATGTTGTTCCTGTGAGGGATGCATTTAAGATTTTCTATAATACTGTACTGGTATAATTACAATAAGTGGAATTAAATGAAACTGAATTGAATTGAACTTTACCAACAGGCCCTTTTTTATGAACCTTGTACTTTTGTCTATCTGACCAGACAGGACAGGCCCTCTCTTCCTGAAGGAATAAAAGCAGAAGGAAACAGACTACATTTCATGCAGTCAACCTCAGACCTAAATGGACTGTATATCTGCAGTACTACAAATGAGTATGGCACTTTTGTCGCTTCGTTCTATAGAGAAGTTCAAGACTGCCCTCTACGTAGGATTTTAAAAAAGGGTAAGGTGATAAAGTACACTACCAGTCAAAAGTTTAAACACACCCTCTCATCGAAGGGTTTTCTTTATTAGTATCATTTTCTACTGTTTTAGAATGACAATGAAGAGGTTGACACTATAAGACATTAACAGTAAAAAATTGTGCAGGGAAATCTAAAGTATTGTATATTTTTAATTCTTAACATTATTCAATTCTTAATACTTAAAAGTGCTTCACCCTTTCTAGCTTTTCTTAAACTTCTCACATAGGAACATGTAGGTTACTTCCAAATGAACACTACTTGTTTGAGAAACAATTTAATTTTAAGTAAACACTATTTATTAAAAATACATGTCGATTTTTTTTTTTAATGGGCTTCCCTATTCGCATAGAAACAAATGTCCCATATAGGCCTTTATCTCAATGTCTTTAAGACAGTAAACTAAATATTCTAATCTAATGATCTAATCTAATGTGTCCAAACTGATGACTGGTATACAGTATATGGAATAAAAACTGTGTAGATATATCCACCACTCACTCACTCGCTCACTCACTTGCTTTCAGTATTTATATATATATATAGGGCTCCTGCGATGGGGGGGTGACCCGTCCCGGTGCGTTGAGCTGACCAGATGAACCAGTTTTTTCCAGCGCTTGCGGTCTTGTGCCAGCTGCTCTGCATCCTCCACAGCAATTCTGTATTGTTGGAGGTCCCCCGCGATGACGTCGAGCCACCGGGTGCGGGGCTTGCCTCGTGGTCGTCTCCAGCCTGCAGCCCTCGGGTCAAACTGGAGAATGGCTTTTGTCGGATGATCAGGAGGGAGACGGAGGACGTGACCAAACCAGCGGGTGCGGCGTTGTGCAACCAGGCCAGATGCTCTGGGCTGGCACGAGCGGGCTCTAAGCGCCTCGTTGGAGACTCGCTGGGGCCACCTTTCAGTATTTAGGGCTGTAAATAGTAGGGGTAGGGGTAGTAGTTAGGGCTGTGGTGGATCCAGGGCCTATCCCAGGAATACTGGGCGTGAGGCAGGAACATGTATCCTGGATGGGATCTGGGATGCATGCATCCATCACAGGGCACCGTACACACACATTCATATACTCAGGTACACCTAGAGGAAATTTAGACAATTTAATATGCACAGAAACTCGGCACAGAGGTTTACCTGAGCTCAGTACGAACCGGGGACCCTAGAGCAGTCACTTCACCATTCATATCTAATTTGCCTTTTTTACATTATATAACTAACTAACCTGGAATAACTCAGCTTTTTCTGCATAGCTAGCCGCCTGTCAAGATAAGGAAGTTCATGCCTATTTTAAAATAAATTTTTCTCTTTCTGCAGTTTCAGCACTGTGGATGCTGCTAATGGAAACCCAGTCTCTTCCAAGTTGAACTCCTGCAAACTCCTGCAAATGTACAGAGGTCTAAAAGTGTTCCCAGGCCTTCTAGAAAAGCTGGACAGTTATCAATTACTCTTTCAGTAATGCAAACTACCTGGTAAACAAACTGAAAGGTCTGTTTTTAGCATAAAAGCCTTCTGGATTTTCTAGATTAGTAAATACCTTTTGATATAAGGTTTTGAGATATACTGTAACTCATGACAATAGTCACAATGGTGACTCTAAAGATAATCACAGATTGTGAGTGTGTTTAACATCACTGTGCATAAAATCACTAAACATTTTACAGTCAACTTAAAAACCTGGAGGAAAGGGATGTTTTGGCTGTTACACACTATCAAATCACTTACTATCATACTATCATACTCTCTCACACACACTGTCATACATAGTGTGTGAAAGAGTTATGATAGTGTGTGTGTGTGGTGTGATTTTTTAGGAATACATTTTAATGTAATTTTTTAGTCACTTACATTCCACATATGCTACTGATATAATAAAATGTTCAAATGTTACAGTAGTTCTAAAATTGAAATCTGGAATTTAAAAAAAAATGTAGGGTGGTCAAGCTAGGGGTTGCAGAAAATTCATAATGGATATTTGGGGTTATTTGCCCAGAAAGTGTGGAGCCCCTGCTTTAAAACTACAAGAGACACCTGTCCGGCAATAAAATGTTTCTATATTTGTTTATGAGTATATGTGGATATGTATGTTTATGTTTGTATGTGTGTTTCAATGCGAGGAAAGATTAACTCTCATTGGACAACAGGCTTTTAATATGTCATTCTGGGTCCTGCCCGGATGCACAGCTTCTCCATATTATGATTGGGAGATCTCTCAGAGGGGCTGAACCTTGTAACCAACTACCAATTATTTAAACACTAATGAACATGACTGGCATCTCAAACTTAAGTAAACTACTTAAGCAAACTTAAGCAAAAATCGTGAAAAGTCTTTTCATGATTTTACTTATTAGGAAAGACTGAGGATTAAACAGGAGGCCAGACCAACAGATACAACATACAATATACTTCAGTAACAGACACCTGTGCTTCCCTTATTTTAAAAACCACCAGCTGCCACCGCCTCACCCTCTTCCCTGTAAAACAGTCCAATCGGTGCAATATCATCTGCATATTTAAACAACATGACAACTTACAACAACTATCCTGAGATTTCAGCTGGAATTCTGAAATAGTGGTCTGGATAGTCTTAATATTTTTTACGTTGTTTTGATTAAAATTCTGCTTGCAAAAAAGGAATTTGAACCCATGTAAACGTATCCATTGTCTTAAATGTAATCAGCCACTGGTATCTATTAATGAATTAGAGTTTAAAGTTTCAAACCTATTTTTCACTTTTTTCACTTTTTTGTTTAAAAGCATATTATTCAGTACCCACTATGAATAACTAATTATTCAGTAACTACAGTGAAACTAATGTAGCCACTGATGAGTCTTAAGGAGCCTCTTACGAGTTTAAGGCATTAAAGGATGACCTTCATTTTATTATCATATTTATTATCTCAGGGGAACTTGTGCCTTTAGGTACCTTTTTTCGGTTTGGACTTCTGATGAAGTCCAAAAAGAAATGGCATTTATGGTGCCTGAAGGTCAGACAACCAAAACTTTGACTGTCTTCACCTTTTCTAAGTACAAACTTAGATGTAACCTACATAAATACTTCCAGAGATGACTGAGCCATAACCAAAGATCCAGCCTTTACTTTTTATTTATAACAAAAATGCACTACATTAGATATATGTCTTTCCATTAACCCCTCAAACCACTGACTTATTATTCAGTTATTCATCTTAAATCATGTTATTCAGTAGGTTCTACAAATTATTCAGGAATTAGATTAAAATGTAAGGATACAGGGGTAGTTGATTCAGTGGCAGCTTAGCAGTTAAAGTTCAGTGCTAGTCGTCATAAATTCACATGAACTCTAATTTTTACACCACAGTTAGACTCTTGAGCAATACATATCATGCTCAACCCATTCCTTCTTCTCAGGTTGAGAAAAAAGATTTTCACTCAGCTGGGAACTTTGACTCACACTGAGAGGGTGGATTTGTGACAATTACAGTCAGGTACATAAATATTTAGACTTGCACAAGGTTATTGGTATTTTAGCAGTCTAAATAATTTCTTAAATAATGAATATAATTTGAGGGTACCATCATTCAGCTGAAAAATCAAAACAAACCCATCAAAAAGATAGCAAAAAGATAGGTGTGCCAAAATCAACTCTTTGGGATTCTTTTCTGTGGAAGACCACATAAAACAACTGTGGTGGAGGACATGAATTCATTCCCTTCTGAAGTGTATAGGGCTATATTATCTGCTCACATTCAGCCAAATGCTTTGTGGAATTATTTGATTTTCCTTTATTTTCTTTTATGCTTAAATCTGTTACATTCTCTTTATGCTGATTCTTAGCATTTGTGAGTGTATTCTGTACCAGAGTGTTCTGACCTGATCTGTCTCGCCATAAGATAAGTAGATAGAATGTGCTTAAGGATCCTTTTATCATACAATGAGCTAAGCCTCTACATTTTACATTGATATTTTATGGTATTTGGCATAAATTATGGCATTCCACAATCCAAATATTAATGCGCCTGACAGTATATTACCAGTGTTACTGTGGACAGTGTCTTTTTTTTTGTTATTAAATAGTTAACACTTTTAAGGCCTCTATGGTATAAAGCAAAACATCTAAAAAGAGTATGCTTTGTGTTAACAACACATTTTTGTGTTGTCATTACTTAAGTGAAGCTTTTTGTCTCTGCAGACCTTTTTGTATAATGTAGTGAAAATGCGTTTAAATGAGGAACAAAAAAACTACACAAGTGCCAGATGTCACATCAGCACCAGTTTTGGCATGAATACCACTACCTAGAGGGCATCATATCCTCACACCATGGCTGAACTGGACTCCTTTTGTCCAAGGACTTCTAATTCACATTACAAACACACCAATAATAAACTGCGAAGTGTCACGCCAAGTATGCTTGTGAGAATCCTTTTCTTTCTGATGTATGGTTTTTGTTTGTTGTTGTTGTTATTTTTATTTTGTGCCTCATTGCCTGGTTGTTGACTGACTGACCTACGCTTGGTTTTTGACTACGTTTTTGGCTTTTGCGATTTGGACTGTCTGTCTGTTGCCAATAAATTGCACCTGCGCTGGCATCCATCTCGTCCACCTGAAAAAAAAGCTCATTAGGTGTTAAATCATGCATTTCATTGCAGACTGCCAGTGGCATCATTAGCAAGCTGTTAACCTGCTGAACCATCACATCTAAAATGCTCCTTTTTAAAATTTGTTATGACCAATTGTTCATAGTGATTGAAAGAAAAATTATCAGAAATCAATGAAAAGTGATGACGAAGTTCATGCCAAGGCACAGTTATTTGTAATTGTGTATCCCACATCACGAAAGCCATGGCCAAGCCAAGACTGACTCATATCCCTTTTCCAAGAAAAATAATAGTTTTTTGATTGGTTGTGCAATAATTCCGGTCAAAAATATAATTAGTTGTACATAAATGCATTTGATAGTCTAGTATGTGATCATATTGGAATGTGAGCATGTTTTACAGTAGGCCTGTATTTATGTTACATTATTCCATGGTGCTGCTAAATTCATGATTCTGTTTGTTCAGATTTCAACAGATGTTGATTAATTTCCATAAGGGCAGCTCTGACAGTAGTTCCACCTGCAAGGTTTATGTTAATGCACTCGTTCGAATACATTCATGTTTCTATAGTAACAGCACAGGCAGGCCTTGGTATATGTGCCACACCACTTCTAAAAATGTGTGCAGTTGTGGATGTGGTGAAATCTGTAAGGGTTAGAGGTAAACCTTTACGTTTTCACAAGTGGGAAATTTTCATAACACTCAGTTTTGAGAAAAGTAAAACATCCTGTTTATAAGCCCCCAACACTGGTGCATGGCCATGGTATAAACAATAAATCACATATATATGGTATAAAAATATTTTCAATCCACCTCATCTGCTTTTTTTCTCATTATTTTTTTATTGTCATATAACCACAAACTATTCTTCAGTATTTGTAAAATAGGCTAGCCTGCTTTTTACAGAACAAACTAAAGAATAAACAGTATTTATAGCATACTACAGGCTACAAGTATGGACAAAAAAAATATTCCAATAGTAATAACAATAACAAATCATTTTCATGCTATAGTGAAGTCTATATATTAAGTTGTAGGCTTTCTATGTTGTTATATATTTATTTTTTCATGCTGTTCTACAGCTGGTTTTTAACCCATGCATTAAGCTTTTGCAAGCTCAGTGCTCAGACCACATCCTGGGTTCACTGTGTGTCAGGATGTCTACTCGTTAATCAGAAGAATTTACTCATCTGTCAGAATTATGTGCAAAATCACCTTTGTATGCATGGCATGGTAATGACAGGAAAACCACTGTGCAACACTTTCAGAAGTAATGCAGTGGCTAAATACAAATCTTTGTCTAGATTGTTCTTGTCTAAAAATAAAAAATGAGATAAAAGAAGAGAGAATAAATGTGGCTAATCATTCGCCATTGTAAATCATCCTGTGCCACTATCTTTGTTTCTCAAGACTTTTTTTTATTTTTATGTATTTATTTATTTATTTATTTTTGCAGTAAGCCTTTAAGCTTTCAAGCATCACATGTTGAACTATCAGGGCTGCTTGTAGTCAGTGTGTATACCACAGTGGTGTACTGGAAAAGAAAAGCAAGGTTATAGCATATGCAGCTGACCATCACAACATGAAATTAAACATGAAAATATGAAAATTAGTTGTATATTTGCTTACTTCAGTTTTGTGATGGGCAATTTTGGTTGGACCTGAAAAAAAAAAGGGTATTCAAAAAAATAATGACTGTTCAAGACCTTTTACTGTAATAGTGCGTCTTCAGAACAGCTGGAAGTGACAGAATGGAATAATTTCACTCACATACACATCTGCATTTGCTCAGAGAAGAAATAAGCGTCATAGTCATGAGCAGGAGGAGTATTCCTAAGCACAAGAATGTATAGGGAAGCCAACTGAGCTGTGGTACATTTACCGTGATGGGGACTGTCACAAGGGGGAAAAAAAGTGAGGTTAGGTGACTAGAAGCTATCAGAAATATGATAAGTTATGTTTACTTAAAGGAGAGCTGTCCTTCATGGAGACAAAAGTGCTCAGAGTCATTTACCAATTAACGTTTCTCATAAAATTAGTTTATACAAAATATAAGACATTATTTTGAAAGAACAAATAATGTGTTGTAAATGAATATAAATACACATATAAATAGGAGGCATGCTATTTGTTTTTTTGTGGGGGTGTTTTCTTTTTTTTTTTTTAAAGAAAGCCTCCTTGCATGGTTCACAGGGCACAGTTGAGACTAGAGGTGTGAACTGGGGCCCACAGGATGCAACAGAAAAAGCTGGGGGGGGGGGGGGGGGGTATAGATATAGATACAGACACAGACTGTGTAATAGAGTTTGTTGTGTAGTGTGTACTCTATTGCTTATTGTTTCAGTTATCTGTATTTATTGACTTTGTCAGTGTGTTACTTTCTAAACATTATTGCAGTAAAGCCTACTTGACTTGATGATACACTGTATACCCAAGCTCAGAACTGAGCGGTGAAGGGTTAAGGATCCAAACAGTGGCTATTTGTCAGTCCTGGAGTTTAAACTTGTAACCTTCCAGTCACAAATTCAAGACTTGACTGCTAACTACACTGGCAATTTAAGAAAGTAAGGAAATATACACTGTGATTTGAGATTCAAAGACATTCATATCATTGTGTTATAAGACAGAAATGGGGGTTCTTACTTCTATCAGCAGTCTCCAGAGTTCTACCTGTGGAAAACAGTTTGACCTTCAGCGCAGTTTACGTTACTGTTTATTGCTCTGACTAATATCAGCCAAAATAACAATTATAATAGATTTGAATCCATTTCTTACCTGAAACATTCACATTAATGTTGTGGCTTTCTGATGAAAAGTTTGATGTGGAAATCATACATCTGTAATTGCCATTATCATCTGTTGATATGTTCCTGAAGATCATGTATGAGATAATGTCTTTCGATCCTGTTTGCTCTTGTGTAATTGTTACTTGATTTGTTTCACTGATGCGTATAAAATTGTTTGTATTATCAATTTTAATCCATCCAAAAGCAGGAATCTCCTCACAATATGTCACAGGGCAAGAGATGTTTAACCTGCTTTCACTGGAGGGCGTGTAAACAGTGTTCTTCCGAACTTTGATTTCAGGGACACACGGAGCAACCGGACCTACAGGAAGCAGAGATGTTTTAATAATAATAATAATAATAATAATATATTTGACCATACAATTATATTTGCACTTCACATTTTTTTGCCATGGCAAATGCCAAAAATAATACACTGAGTGGGGCTTTTGTAACACTGAGACATTTTTTGTCTTGTGTCATTGTCACAGTGCACAGAATTTATATCAAATTGTATGTAATTCATGTAAAGCTCAAAGAACATACTCAAAGTCAACAAGCTGTATCTCTGAAATATCATTCATTAGCACTGGAGGTCATAAGCTTATATTAAATAAAAGGTGATTTTACTTTAAATCCAGTACGTTAATGTTTGACATGAAACACCCGCTAAGCAGTGAGAATCTGACTTACCTTGTGCAAGTACAATGACATGGAAGACGCAAGCCACAAGTACAAGTAAGCCATTATACCCTGACATCATATGTAGAAAAGCTCTGTCCATTGTGTACAATTACTAGATGGTTATCAGATTAACCAAAGCAGGTCAACCTCAGTGTTTGACTCTGGACTGAAAGCTATCACGTACTGTAGCTCTGACAAACCTCACACAAACCTCACACTCTCTCTTTCTCTCTCTCTCTCTCTTCCTGTCTTTCTGATCTATATTTGCAGGTCATTTTTTGTCTTTAACTCACTCATTTTATTCTGCTGTAATGTATACGCACTGGTCAGTTTACTAGGAACCCCTGTATGTATGCTCATTCATGCAAATATTCATGATGCAGCAGTTCAATGCATAAAATCATGTACGCACAGATCAAAAACAAGTTAATATTAATTTCAAACAGTTTGTAAGTGGCTTTGTCTGTGGCATGGTGGCTGATTTATAATCTGCTAGGATTTTTACAGATCTAAGGTATTCACAGAACAGTGTGGGGGAAAAACACACAGAGCAGTAGTTCTGGGATTGGAAGCACCTTTTTAATGAGACAGTAACTCAAATAACCACTCTTTACAACCGTGGTGAGCAGAAAAGCATCCCTGAATGCACAGTTTTAGGCATGGGGTGTGTATCCCTGAAGAAAGGTTTGAGTTGCATTATGATACATGTAACTACAATGCTAAATCAAATTATCAATACTAAATCAATCAAATATCTCTATTGCAAAATCACTACCTTAATAGTGAAACGTTTTTTCTTTCTGTCCGCCCTGTACTTGTAGTTTCACTCCCTGTTCCTGGCTGATCATGAAATGTAGCTCTGCTGTCTGTCACAGCTAGCTAACTAACCAGTCACATTCAATGTTGGCCACTAGTTTCAGTGTGCATTATGTTATAGCTGCTAGCTAGATAGCCCTGGCTTTATGAAGATGTAAGCTTACTGCTAATGAAAGAGTTTCATTTTATATTAAGGACTCTTAGACACAATCTTAAAAATATCCATTGACTTTCACAATGAATTGTAACAAACGTTTGATCACCTGTAAAGCCAAATAATGTTAGATATGCAGCCGTTTGCAGTTGTACTTGCTAAATAGTAATATTGTGGTTAATCTACAAAACATTTTAAGTTCAAGGTGAGAATCACATGTATCTGAGGTTTTTTTTTTTCAGACTCTGCCCTGTATGTGGAACTCTCATGTAGCACACATGTCTGGAGTTACATCTGAGGTCAGAATACTGCTGTGTTCAATATTGGTATTAAATCCTCGCTGTGTCTGCGATGGGTTGGCACCCTGTCCAGGGTGTCGTCCACCTTGTGCCCTGAGTTCCCTGGGATAGGCTCCAGGCTGACCTGCGAACCTGTGTAGGATAATTTCATTCCTAATTTCATTGTATACAGAAATATACAATGACAATAAAGGCTTTCATTCATTGGGATGAGTGGATGGATGGATCCTCACTGTGTGCAACTCCTCAGTGTGTGCCCTGTATGCAAATCTGAATTTCAAATGTGGGCCTGCACGTGTCTAGTAATGACCTTGACATAGAAAAGGGAAGCCAACACCTTCCATGCACTTCCACATGCTCATGCTTAGAGTTAGTAAACACCATGTCACTTATGCAAGAATGTCCCCAAACTAGTTATCTCATGCTTTGTGAGACGAATCAAAGGGATGAGCAAACATAGTTGTGATTATATAAGGTTACAGAGTGAGAGCTACTGACACAGGTGCTTGTGTGCTTAGGTAATTCGAAGATCACCACTTTTGTTTGTTCTCTCTACACTTTTCTTTTGCTTTCTTTTGCTTTTTTGATTTATTGAATAAGTCTCCCAAGACATTCTTTATTGTTTAGAGTCTTGTTTAAAGGATTTAGTCTCTGGCACACAGCCAAACCTTCAGGTCAGCAGTTCACATTATCTTACAATAGCAAGAAATAATATCTTATTAATCTTATTTCCATTATGTCATAACAAGTATAGAAAAAAATGCCTGTCATGGATTGTAGGCAGAGGCGGATGCAAGTGCAGACCGTTAAATTATTAAGTAAAGTGCAAGCAAAAAACCGAAAAGTGAAAACACGAATCATAAACATGAGCTGTTGATACAAGGCAAAAAAAAAAAAAGCATACAGACCAGAAGCGATAAGTGGCACACACAGCAAGAAATACCAATTACAACAGAAGTTCGACAAAGAGATGCTGGAAAACTAGAACTTATATAGTGCTAATCAAGGTGAAACAGGAAACAGGTGTGAGTGATTAGTGACATGTGACATGCTGGGGAATTTGGCAATACCATGACAATGCCATTATCATGTGAGATTATTTTTCACTTCAGTGGTTCATGTGCACTGAAAACTTTAGTTTTAAAAACACGTGTTTTAAAGCCAATTTTACTGCAATAAGTTCTCAGCTGAAGATAAACTCAATCTCTTCTTTATCTCTTCTTTGTAAGATTCCTTACGTAAAGGCGGTGAATTTTATGATCTCAAAAATATAAACCTATCTACTGTATACATGATCATGCCTTCTGATAATCCTTTAGTGAGTAATAGATGAGTAAATAAATGACTAAATAAATGTATAATCTGACTTGAATGAAATGAATTAAATTCAGACTTCCCACTGAATTTCACAGACTTTACTATATTCACATCAGGGGTCAATACTGTAAAATGTGTAGAATTGCACAATACTGTAGGAAGTGACAGTTAATATATTAAACACACAAATATGCAACAAAAGATGTGTTCACATCCTGACCTCCCCATGTATCGTCCCATCTACCCACACTACACATGTGTGAGTTACTCATCAAATTCTCGGTTATTCACAAAATGGTTGGTCATCAGACATGATGTAGTTATTGCTCAAATTCTTAGTTATTGCACGTACTGAATTATTGGTAGTTATTGTATATATTGGTCGATAATTATTGAATAATTGGTATAATTTTTGTAGTTACAGCACCAAGTACTGGTTATCCATGAGTGACCTGTGCCATCACTACTGTTATGGCACAGGTCATGAGGTACCGAGGTTATGAGGTACTGTTATGTAGTGTACGTATTGACCTCCTACCTGATGGGAAGAGAAAGAAGAGGTGATGACCGGGCTGTATGGAGTACTTAATAATGTTAGATGCTCTTCTTAAGCAGTGTGAAGTGTACCTGCTGTCAGTGTTTGTGCTGTAAATTAGTACCAATGATGTCCTTTGCCATTTTGAAGATCACTTTAGCTGTCACTTTAGACTCATCACTCTCAGTTAATTCTCACATTAAGATCAATACATGATCTTTTGTTTCACCTTTTTCCTAACTTTACCTTTTATTAGCTTTAGTGGATGAGATGCCTGTAAATTGCAAGGCATCAAGCACACAGACATTTACACACTCATTCACACCAATGGGCAATTTAGCGTTGCCAATCCACCTACTGTGATATGTTTGGGATGTGGGAGAAAATGTGAAACTCCACACACACAATAATCCGAGCTCAGGATCGCACTGGGACTCGGGGATGGTGATATGCCAATGCTACTCTCTGCAGTATAAAAATAAATGAGAGAACTCAATTTTCTTCTTCCCATGATCAGGAAAATTCAGATTATACAACTTCTTGTTGAATATATGACCTTGAGAGGACCTTGTGACCTTTTATATATATTTATACTCGATATACACATAGTCTTTATTTGAATCACTATGCATCCTGCCAGGTTATCTCTCTCTCTCTCTCTCACACACACACACACACACACACACACACTCTCTCTCTCTCTCTCTCTCTCTCTCTCTCTGATTTGGAGTTATTAAAAATCAACATTAAGTCAAAATTTTGTCCCCGAATTGTGCTGCCATGTGTTACTTATGAAATCTATATATAATATAGATGTTTACAATATGATGCAGAAGTTAAAACTGTAATCAAATCGCTTTTGGAAAGAAAAAAATAAATGTTGCCAGATTGGACTGCCAGATTACAACTCAGTTGTAGTTTTAAAATCCACTCATTTATCTACAACCCAGCCCAGATTATCACTTTCAGAATATTTAACCACAGTTACATACTTTTTCTCCAACCCTCTCTCATTTATAAATAGTTCAAATTTAAAAGAATACAAGCAGCAAGGCAACCAAGCAATTGTCAAGGAAGCCAAGGAAGGTGGAACTAGGTCATGACCATGTAGAGGGAGGTATATAGAAACTACCGGCTCAAACACAAACTCATTCATGCACACTCACAGAGACACAGAGACATCCACACACACACACAACATGCAACTCTGGCAGACTATGGTTTTATTTTATTTTCTCTTTGGCATAAACCAGGGTAAGTCTGACAACTCACTTTTTTATATTTTCCTATGTAAATTACAGAAAAGTAGCTTAAGAGAATTGTACATAAACTGCTGTGAAAGCAGTACATATTGTCAGAAGTAAATTTTAATATATATATAAATGAATTTGGTTTTATTTCAAATACATATGTAGTTTTCCATGTGTACATTGTGCCTGATTATATACAGTACTGTATATTATACTGTGTATAGTTCTGTATGTTACAGTAAATGATCATGTACTGTAAGTACAAGAATGTGTGCAATGCTTTGGTTTGTCATATCAGATTTAAAAGTTAAAACTGACCCTGGTATTTTATCAGATGTTTGCTCTTTTTGTTGAATTGGTACATGTGATGCAGGGCTTTAAAGAACATTAACAACACTATAGCCAAAACATTTAGCATTAGCTTTTCCCAACTCTTCTTTGCATAAACTAATGAGAAGGAAATAAACCAGCAGATGAGAATTTAAATGTACAACGTCTGACGTTCACCATCAGAATAAAAGAGGTTGGGGTATATTTCTCTCTTTAATTGGAGCTGGCCATTTGCTAGAAAAATGTATAATCCATAACATGACAAAAGCTGAAGAGTTAACAAAAACATTATGTGGTAATTTAATATTTTTTGTATAGGCTCTAAGTCAGGAACATGGCATATGTGGATAAGGAGCATACAATGGAGTGGTAGGACTCCATCTGTTGGAATTACTGTAACCACCCCAAAGTTGATTATTTTTCTAGAACACTCCAGGGTTGGGGCTTCAAACGCCTCTGTCCTTTGTACGCTGAGATTCCCCGTGCTTCTGGAGTTTCCTCCAGGTACTCCCTTTTCCTCCCCCAGTTCAAAGACATGCATTGTAGGCTGATTGGTGTTTCCAAATTGTCCATAGAGTGTGAATGAGTGTGAGTGTGCCCTGTGATGGGTTGGCACGCCATCCAGGGTGTCCCCCGCCTCATGCCCCAAGTCCCCTGGGATAGGCTCCAGGTTCCCTGCAACACACGTGTGTGTGTGTGTGTGTGTCTGTGAGCTCTAGTGCAGAGTGAAAGCCTTATGAAAATCAATAGCCACATGAGCTAGGTGGCCACAGTTGGGGTTCGCAGTGTTTCCGGAGTCTATCCCAGGAACACACATGGGCATGAGGTACGAATATATACTAGATGGCACACCAGTCCATCCCAGGGCACCACACACATTCACACATTTATTCACAGGTAGAGACAATTTATCATAGCCAATCCACCACCTATTGGCATGTTTTTGGACGGTTAGAGGAAACCAGACAACACAAGGAAAACTAAACTACAAGAGGAACACAGGGAGAACATATGAAATGTCACAGTCACCTGAGCTCAGGATCAAATCAAGGACCCTGTAGCTGCCAGTTGGCCCATATCAATATAGCCCACACCTTTTTTTTATTTTTTATTTAACTGCAGTCAGTCATGCATATTACAGTTTCAAATGGGGGTTGAATGATGGTTTAGGATGTTGTGGGTTTCAAGGGTAGCAACATTGTGTGAATATGCATTCACTCATCTTCAGCAAACAATTTGTCCTTGCAATGGTTGCAGTGAATTTGGGAACTATATACTCCAATTTATTTATGTGTTATTAGATGAAGTTCTCTACAGCGATACAGTGATGTCATATGTATGTAGACAATGAATGTGCATAATGCTACCATACAAAACAAGAACCAAAAAACTGTGAAAACAAGAACCATAAACCTAACCTGTGGGTAGGAGGCAAAACTAGCCAGACTACAAGTGAGACTGTGGCACATGTGCGCGCACGCACGCACGCACGCACGCACGCACGCACACTCCCAACAACACAGAAGCACTACAACAAAAAGCTTGACCATGAAACGCTGCAAAACTGGAACTTAAATAGTGGTGCTAATCAAGGTGATCACGGTGAAACAAGACACAGGTGAGAGTGATCAGTGAGACATGTGACATGCTGGGGCTGATGGATAGTGTAGTTCTGCGCTACATGACACTGCACCACCGTGTTGCCCCAGTGCTAAAACCATTTAGACCTTAGGTCTTAGTATTGCTTGTTTGTCAGTCTTGCAACCTTTTTTTTCAAAGATACATAAACACATTTTGCTTTAACAATCAAATGCATTTACACATAGCAGTTAACAATTGCCTTGACTCCAGGAAATCATTATGCAGTGTTGAAACTAGAAGTATATCTCTATAAACCAGTGTGAAACTATTACAGCATAAACTAAATGTGGTTAAGCGCCACTACCTGAGGTCGGCAGGATTCTTAAACATGCATGCAAATTCATAAAAGATTACAAAACTAAATGCCCAAGGGCATGTTCAATCTGTATTAGCATAGTGCCATGAAACGTAGCAAGATGAAATGCTGTAGGGAATTTCTCTGGAACTTTGCACGAAGGCATGAAAATGAAGAGAGAAAGCATCAGTTCAGTTTCATGGTTTTTAATTCTTTTCAGCGTTGATTTGAATCAATTTCAGTTAATACAGATATTGTCTTGATGAACGCTCCATTAGATTTCAGCAAAAGAACTGTTTTCATGCAATAAAATATCTCTCAGGATTATTATTGCCTGGCAAAAATGTTTAGTGACACTTTACAGGAGTGCGTTCCTTTGTCTTGAGTCTGTGGCTTTTTCTTTTCCTCGCAGGTTCCCCTCAGCTTGTCTACGTGAAACCTGTTGAGAATGCTACGTATTACCAGGAGTATCGATGTATAACAGAACCGGAGGTGGAAAACACAAAATACAGCTGGCGCAGGTAAATGCATGCTCCTAATGGGAGAGGATTTATAACATTTAAAACAGGAAAGGATTTTAGTTTTATAGTGCTTTGACAACACAGATGTGCCACAGTGGCACCATCTAATTATGTATAGGGACAAGTTTGCATTTACAGAACATCTGCTTTGCTCCTTTGTGCAAAATAAATGAACACATAAAGACATTACAGTACTGGATTTATAGCTGATCTATACTTAATAATACTGAAGGTATTTTCAACAGAAACATGTTTATTTCACTATTTTTATCCACTCGCAACCACCGCATATCTGAAATTTAGAAACATTGAAGAAGACTTAAGCGCCACCCACTTGGCATAATCACGGTATGTCATATATCCCAAAAAAGTGTGTTTCCTAATATATGTGTCAATTTATGTGCCATTACGATATAGATATCAATTTCCTTATAATCTTACATACCACACTAACTAGAGATGAAACATTAAACCATGTTGCATTTAAAGCAGTTTCTCCACAAAATCTTTTCCTATATTGAGAGCCAAAAATCAGAGTTTCTAGATGATGTGCAATTAATGAGAGTTAATGTTCATTCCTATCCTTAATTAGAGAGATATTACAGAGGAATTTCTCCAAATATTAATTATTGTTGGATTTAAATTTGATTTTATAGTGAGAAACGGCATAACATATTTTTTTATAACGGTACACATTGTATTTTTATGGTTAAAATTTTTTTAAAAAATCATTTTCCAACATACTGATCTGTGAAAGTCTTTCACTTGAGAGATTCTTCACAGAGAAATACATATCTTAATTTTAACAACATCAAAAATTTAAGAGAGATTTTTGTTTAGTTTTTTTTGGTAGGGTTTGCATATTTAAAAAGATAAAGCCTCATTTGCATGAATAAACACACAAATGAAAAAGTAATACAAATAACAATTAATAATTGTGAGAATTGTAAGAAAGAAAGAAAGAAAGAGACAGAGATGGAAAGAGAGGTGGTGGTATAGTCAGCATATAACCAAGAAAGGAGAAAAGCTTGCAGGTTGGTAACAGGAGTGTGTCGGCATTAGGGTAACAGGAATAAATCCTTCATGGCTCAGGATACACATCATGTGATTAGGGTGGTGAATGTTTTGGAGAGTCATTAGTTTTAGTTAGTGTTAACTGGCTTGTAGTTGAAACTGTATTTTACATGTAAAGACCATGAAAGTCTATAGCGATTTCACGCAGTTAATGTAAGAGTCAGACAAAATCAGAAGTGAAACCAGAGTTGTGACGTAAATGATGCTGGGAATACTGGAACTTACACGTGTAAATGATTTGGTATTAATCCAGTATTCTACCCACAACACCCCCCCACCCCCACACACACACACAGATGCACACACACCTACACACACACACACACATAGAAATATACACACTTGAAAACTCTCAACGTGGGGAAGTCTTCCCAACTACCAGTTCCTTCCCCGTTTATGAAGTGACTTCAAATCCACATGGCCGCTCACACTGTGAACAGTGTAAAGTCCCTCTTCTCTAATTTTAAATGAGTTAATAGCCATATTGACTTTAGATCGGTTAATTTACAGATACAGTACTTTGTAAAATCTATAACATTGACCATACTAATTGCAGTTTTAAAAAAGTAATCATCAACGTTAGAGTTCTCATTAATGTCAGCCAGCTAGCTTGTTGCTAAGCGACTCGCTATTGTGCCCTGGCTAGCTTGTTCTTAGCTACTCGCTATTGTCTGCTGTTGTTGTTGTGCTGCAATTTCAGTCCAGAACGTGGCATAAATGTTTAAAGTTTACTGTAGTAGAACAGAACCAGTAGCTACTCAGGGCAGTAGCTGTAAAAATGCAGTTAAAGTAGCTTTTTATGAGCTTTACGTGCTCTGACAGAGCAAACAAGACACGCTTTCATGGTGGCTTCCATGTTTGTTTGTTTTTCCACTTCTCAAATCAAATGTGCCGAGGTGGAAAATTACATTATTACAACTTGCAAATTACCACTTACAAGGCACCACAAACACAGCATAACTTCATGCCTTACTTTTTCTGACTTTCGAACTAGGCAGGACTGGCCTGGACTTCCAGAAGGAGTGAAAGCAGAGGGAGATAGACTGCGTTTTCTAAGGTCGGGTCCTGACCTCAATGGTGTATACATCTGCGAGGTAAAGAACCAGAAAGGTACTGCAGTAGGCTCACTTCTTCGACACCAAAAAGAAAACCATTCAGAGCTTTAATAGAGGTAAGTCAAAAACAGGTGCTTATTGGATACTTCAGATGAATGCAGATACCTAAATATTTTAATGAAATGCAAATCTTTTAGGGCTGCTCTGCTTCTAGGTACTACTGGAAAATGGAGTTCAGTGAGTTCTAGCTAGACATAAAGTCCTATATTGCAAAAAATACATAATATCCAGTAAGTAGCTGTTCTGTGGGCGGAAAATACCTTGTCGAAGAGAGAGGTCAGAGAAAGATGGCCAGACTGGTTTGACCTGACAGGGAGGCTATCATAACTCGAATTTACATTTACATTTACAGCATTTGGCAGATTCCCTTATTCAGAGCGAATTGCAGAAGTGCTTTGTAGCCTCTATCAAAAACACATCCTCGTGCTAGTTCACCAAGTATGGGACTAAAAGTACCATCAGTCTAAAAACCCTGTTTGGCAGATTAGTACAGTATGAAAGACACAAGACAAGGATTTAAAAAATAAATAAATATGTAAATAACCACTCATTAAAACCATGGAGAGCAGAAAAGCATCTCGGAATGTACAACAAGTTGAAGACCACATCGGTTTCCATTCCTGTCAGCCAAGAATAGGAAGCTGAGGCTACAGTGGGCACGGGTTCACCGAAACTAGACAGTTGAAGAATGCAAAAATGTCACCTGGTCTTTTACCATTCTTCCACCGTCTAGTTTCGGTGAACCTGTGCCCACTGTAGCGTCAGATTCCTGCTCCTCTGTTGTTGTAGCCCATCAGCCTCAAGGTTCAGCATGTTGTGCGTTCTGAGATTCTTTTCTGCTCACCACGGTGGTGAAGAGCAGTTCTATGAATTACCATAGACTTACCAGCCTGACCATTCTCCTCTAACCATTCTCATCAATGAGGCGTTTCCAATCATAGAACTACTACTCCTTGGATCAGCAGTTTCGGAAGTACTCAAACCACCAACAACCAACAACTATGCCCTAGTCAATGTCACTGACATCACATTCTCCCCCATTCTGATGTTAGATGTGATCTTTAACTGAAGCTCTTGACCCGTATCTGCATGATGCATTTTATGCATTGCACTGCTGCCACATGATCGTTTGACCATATAATTGCATGAATGTTCAGGTGTACAGATGGGCCTCATAAAGTGAATAGTGAATGTACTGTATGCATTTATCAGTATAGTAACATCTAATAATTAAATTAGATATAATATCTAAATAGTGAGTATATGCTACAGATAAGACAGTTGCAGACATGACACAAATCTTAAAGCTGGTTACTGATCAGAAGGTCATGAGTTCCATCCCCAGAACCACCAAGCTGCCACTGCCCTTGAGTAAGGCTCTCAACTGCTCAGTTGTATAAAAAAAAAAATGAGATAAATGTAAGTCGTTCTGGATAAGGGTGTCTGCCAAATGCCATAAATGTAAATTTGTAATATATGAAGAGCTGGGTGGCTCAAGTGAGCATGATAAAAGCTTTTAGTAAGAAGTTGAAATACTGGATAACCATTCTGTATGAATACAATATAACAATGTACATAGTAACGTAGTAATGTCATGTACAGAAACCTGAAAAACAAGTTACTGTATAGACACAGTACAGATTTATTTATATCCCTTCAATTTACACAGACTGTGACTAAACAAATGAAACACAATTGTTATTAAAATATTATTCAGGCTGCTAATGGGCAAGGCAATGTGTAACTGAGGCATGACTTTAAGGTCATGAAAGACTTTGCGTCCTTGTCCTTTAACATGAAACCTAAAACCTATTTCATACCAAAAAAAACAAACAGGGAGACATTAAGTGGTTATATTAGTATTACATAGTACATATAATTTGTATCTCCATTTATTTAAAAATACCTAAAAAGATCAAGACTTCGGGACAGTGACAGCAAATGTGTTATACTTGCATGTGTATGTATGTCATCTGCATCTGTTTATACTGTACTTTTTTCATTTGTTTTTCTAGAACCCGTGAAACAGCTTCCTGGAAGAATGGGGAAAAAAACTCATAATAAAGAAGACTCAGGATGAAGCCTGTTTTTATATTTTAAATTTCTTATATTTTAATGTTAAATGTTAAATGTTTTTATGTTAAAACATTACATATAAAAAAATACATAACATAAAGGTGCTTCATAGTTTAGGCTATAATTGTCTATTGCACACATACATTGCCCAGGTAAGATCCATAATTATGTACCATGAATTTTTTTTATACCCCTTGAACTCCACGTTTTATAGCGTTATAGCCTATAATGAAATCAATCTCACTGGGATTTAAACCATATTTCTAACATTTAAAGGTGCATACAATTTCTTTTAATTGTTACACTTAGGTTAAAAAATTGATGAAGTCTTGCCACAGATTCTCAGGTGGATTGTAGGCTGAGCTTTGACTAGGCCATTATAGCACATTCAGGTTATTTGTTTTGATCCACTCAAGCGTAGCATTGTCAGTATGTACAGGGTCGTTGTCCTATTGGAAATTGAATATCTGCACCAGTCTAAAGTATCTTGCAGACTGGAACCCTGACCAGTTTCCCAGTCGCTGCTGTTGAAAATCATCCCCACAAAATGATGCTACCACCATCATGCTTCACTGTAGGGATGGTGTTCTCAGGATGATGAGTAGTGTTGGGTTTCCGCCAAGCATAGCTCTTTGTGTCAAGGCCAAAAATTTTAATTTTGGTCTCATCTGACCAAAGAACTCTTTTACACATGTTTGATGAGTCTCTAGCATGCCTTTTGGCAAACTCTAAATGGGACTTCATATGGTGCATTTTCAATAATGGCTTTCTTTTCACCACTCTTCCATAAAGTCCAGCTTTGTGGAGTGTCCAGGCTATGGTTGTCCTGTGAACACTTATGTGTGTTACTTATGAAAACGTATGTAAATAACATCAAATCCCTTTAAGCACTGTATCTAGGTAATTGAATGTAATTTATTTTTTAGGTGAAGGAAGGTAGGTAGTTGTATGCAGCTTGTCATACCAGTAAGACACAAAGTGTAGTAGAGCCATATGTTTCTACTCAGGTTGTGCCATATGATTTCACAGAAAGACTACAGACTGTACTTGTGTTGTATGCTATGTAGGATGTACTACAACTCATCTGCCACTGAGTTGTAGGGAGTTTCTCCTATAGGGCAGACATGAAGTCAGAATGCATGAAGGCTGGGGACAGCGTATGTAGCATACTCCTGGAAGTTAATAGGCTGCTTGGATGGTAATAAATCCCAGCACTTTGTAGCTGCCACGGTTAGGTCCTTGAATAAGACCCTTAACTGCACAATTGTATCCGGTCTCAACTGTAAATCATTTTGGATTAAAGCATCAGCCAAATGAGCCAAATGACCTTTTTATATCACAATATCATTGAAAATGAAAGAAAAAAAAATTTTAATTTCTTTCCCATGATCTTCAGAAAATTTGAATGACGCAACTTCCTGTTGAAAATGTGAAAAGACACTGTGAATAAAGATGTGCAATTTTAAGTAGAATTACTTCATTTTTTTCACCTGATTTTGAATAAAACGTTGTATGCGGTGAGTGCACAAACTACAAAATCCTGTAATTATTTGGCTGCATGGTTTCCCCACCCTGAAAATCATTCCCTGTAGCAAGACTGTGAGTCGGATCCCCAATAATTGCGAGATGATTGTATTAGGATGACAGGATGACAACAAGGAGAGGTTACTCTCAGATGTTTAGCTCTTCCGACTGCATGGCATTTAGCTAGGTGTTAGCAGCTAAACAGTCATTTAAGCTTATAACTTTAATAACTAAAAAACATAGCAATACTGGTAATAGTTGATAGTGATTGCCAGATCCACGACATCAATAAAGACAACAAATAAATAAACAAACAAACAAATAAACAGCACACCCCTGCCTATAAGCAATGTCATATACTGTATTCTGAGCATGTAATAACAAGTCTGACAAAGATGTGAATTATGTAAACACACAACTAGTCTATGGTTTCCTCATGTCTCAAAAAAATAAACATGCGAAATATGACAAAAATGCATTATGCAGCCCGAGATGATCTGATGATCAGACAGACATCTTTATCAGTGTACTCTTTCGTCGTCTACTAGCAGCTAGAAAAAAAACAAAGAACACAATGCAAATTCAGGCAAACTACTTTCCTGTAACACTCGCTGTAATGACATCCTGCCAAAACAAACAAAAAACATCAAATTCTTCTATTTGATAGCAGTTATATAAAAAAATACATACAGTTTATAAATGCTGTGCAACAATACAACAAGAAAACAGAACCATTGGCCTGTAGGAAAACTGTAAACCAACAACAAGGCTTTCCAAAAAGACTGATCAAACAAAGATACAGGAAGTAGAACAGGGTGGAGCTGGTGTAGCCACGATAACTCTGATTTTACATAGTACAGTAAGACAAAGTCAACGAGACAATGCTAGAAAAAAATGCATTATACAGAAAATATACATCAAAAGTGCAAAATGAGGATCATCCTGTGGACAAATAAATCTCCCTGAGGTAGCAATTTAAACCCCGATTTGAAAAACAAAAACAAAAAACAGATGTTGTAACACTCAGTCTAACACTCAAATATTTCATGGTTGTTGATAATGAATTAACACTTCGACACCATCATTCTGCACAATCAAAACAGTACAGTCTCACTTCAGAACACTTTCTGAGGCATGAAGGAGAATAATCCATGCTCTTTTGAATGAGGGCACGTGTGTTTATTGAACATGCCTCTTTTCGTAAATGTTTATCTGTGGAAGGATATGGACGATTAAGTGAATTTTTAAATTGCCTTGTTTTTCCTTCTGGGACTTAAAGCTCAGGACAAGCAACCAAAGCGCACGAGTAATTATGATATCATGGGAGTGTCTTCATGTGCTTCAACGCATTCCTCCCCATGTACTTGCTTCTATCCCACAAGGATTCAAGATTCAAGATTTTATTTGTCACATACACAGTTGTGTACAATATATAACTAGCAGTGAAATGAAAACCCAGCCTACTCCTCTTTCAATGGTGTATTTAAATAAGATAAAAAAGCAGAAATGAATTTTAAAAAATAATAAGAAATAAGGAATAATAGGAAATAAGAAATATATATATACGGGAATGTGCAAAAATGGATGTACAAAATATGCAAGTATGTTAGGTGTAGTAACATCTGACACTTTTTAACTTGTTGACTCACTTGGCTTGTCCCCACGGTGAAAACTACTCTTTTACAAAAAAAACTGCAGCTTTTATTTGAAAACCAAAAGAGCCAAAAGGTTTTACTTTTGGTTACTGAGCTTAATGTTATGGGCTCACAAGGATAGTAAGACGTGTGTGTGTGTTTTCTTTATGTCTTTATGTGATTATGAGTGCTTGTAGCAACAAGCACTGAGCACTTCAGTACTCATGTACATAGCTGTAACTTTGTGACTCTAGTGAGTGTCTATGTGAGTACATGTGTAAGATGACACACAACTCTCTTTCCGTCAAATTACTTGACATCTCCTCCTCTTTGAGGACCCACTACCTGAAACACAACTCGCTGATCGACCTAGCAATGAAGAATATTGGCACTCTCACTTTACAGGAAGACAGCAGGCTTAACGTCTCCAGTCATGTCACAGCAAACACCCTTCTACACCCATCCAGAATCCAGAACCTGCTCAACTTCTTATATAAGTCCTAGTTATTTCCAGACTTGACTACTGCAAATCTTGACTTAATGGCCTCTTTATTGATATATGATGTTTCTTCAACAGATCATGTTACTGCCTCCCTGGTTCATAGTTTTCCTCATGTAAGCAAGTAAGCCCTTAAGCAAGTTCGTAGCCCAATGCCTCATTGTTTCAGTGTTTAGTGGGACTTGGCTGGTGAGTGTAGCTCCATCTATGCCAGCAAGATTTCTTTAGCGTTTTCTTAATTCCCAGGACACGATTACAGTAGTGAAGCAGTGGAGACTGAAGAGTGGCATGTCTAAGTTTGAGATGCCAGGGCACAATGCAGGTGAAGATGTTGGAAGAACTCCTTTGGTGGGAATACTGACTAATGAAGAGGATCTGTGTGACTGGAAATGGGAGGAAAACCGTTTGTTGTGCAAACTGGCAGAGCAGAGCAGAGGAGTTGAGGTTTGGACACACAGTCCCTTGATGGTGCAGACTTAACAATCAATAACGTAACAAGAAGCAATGGGTTTGGATAGCAGTGGGCTTTTACAGACTACCCAAATGGGGTCACGGACGCAAGATGATGACTTTTGATGACTATTTGTACTCAGTAAGGAAACAAGCAAATGAAAATACTCCACTTGTTCCTAAGGAGACTGACCTAGTGGTCAGGAACGAGAGGACATAGACCCCTTTTTATGAGTGCACTGATAACACTTGATTCTAAATGGACACTGTTAGTGTATATTGTACACTTAAACATTCAATGTGAAGGTCATAAATACAAATACAATACAAATGACAGTGAAATTTGACAGCATATACTTATCTGCCAAGATTTGTTCAGGCTATTATTGTAAGTATTGACTTAACATTTGCATCAAGAATCACAATTTATATATCAGGCCTCAGTTTATGAAAGATGTTGCCTTGAGGAGGTTAAAGTAAACCCAACTTTTCAAATCCCTATAGTCTTCTTCTTAATGAGGAACAAATGGTAGATGTTGGAACAGATTGTAGCGTATGCCAGAGAAATCAGATGATTGGAAAAAGAAGCATGACAATGCAAATTTAAGACATTATAAGTTCTCCGTTCCTTAGTCAGCATCTTAAAAAGTCATCTGACCCTTGGCTAAACTTTATGTATTGAAATTGAAATAGAAAGGGTGAAAAATCTGCTAAAAAAACATGACACACTGAGTAGAGGAACTACTGAAGACTTTGTGTGTGCTTGTTTTCTAACAATACTGTCAACTTGTGGCCAGTGGAGCACATTTACCTTTTCATTTGTGTCAGATATAGCCAGTGATTTAACACATTCCACTGCTATATCATTCATAGCTTTGGGTATTGGTCTATAGGATTCCTGAATCCAATGGATCTCCTGTGGTAGAGGTCCAGGAGCAACAGAGGCATAACTCACAATTGCTACAATGTCATTTAAACCAGCTTGTCAGCTCTTTGATATTCAGTATGGATTTATAGACAGAGCTTCGTCAGCCTGTGCCATTGTTGAGGCCACTGTTGTCCCTTCCTGGGGCTTTTGCATTTGGGTCTGTAAGTGGTCCCAAATAATTTGGCCACTGTCCATCATCCAACCTGTCCATCATCCAAATTGACTCATTGTCCTGCTCTGAAATACTAAAGGTTGGGAAAAAGGTTAAACAATTCTTAAATGTGAGTTGTAGGATTATGAACTCTCATCAGTTCATAATCCTACACAGCAGTGAGACCAGCACACGGAAAGATGCCAGCGGCTGAAACTACCGTATAATTCGGCTATGAAACTGTTTTCAACAAACAGCAGCACCTTCATAGAGAAGTGGGTGCATGTAATAACATTACTGTAGTGAGCACATTACTATGCTGAACACACCTGATAAAATAACAATTATTTCAATAACTTTGATGGGGTCATCAGTATGTATCATCAGTTATGATAGGTCTAGCTAGTATTATTATTATCATGCCTAACAACATACTACAACAAGCAATTTGTTTTCTGGGGGAAAAACTTTTTTTTTTTAGTATAGTATAGTAGAGTATAGTAGAGTAGAGTACAGTACACTATGGTAGTAAAGGCCCCTAAAAGCTCCTCTCGGCCTCCAAACCTGCCTGAAATATCCTCTCCTTCTTGTGGCTTTCTGCGCTTCTGACACTTTCTTGCACTTCTGACATTCTGCTGCTGTGGATGGTTTCACAGAGACCCCCTAAAAGATTGCATTTCTCAACAGTTAATGCCCAAGTCTCACCATAGCTTCAGTAGTAGATAGTAGATCTTACCTGACTTTCTGAGAACTGCTGCTGCTGTAATGATAAAGACTGTACTCTGCTCATCCCAGGACTCTTATGCACAACATACACACACTGAATATCGTTTCACCACACCACACCTCACCACACCTACTTTATAGACTTTATAGTATACAGTTATAGATTATATATTTAGAATCCCACAATTTGGTGTCACCCAGAGGAGGATGGGTTTTCTTTTGTGCCTGGTGTCATCTCAGGGAGTTTTTCCTTGCCATCACTCTTGGATTGCTCATTAAGGATCTAACTACAAATTTCTCTATATATGGATTTCTGTCAGGCTGTATTGTGACCCTTTCTCTTGTTAAAAGCGCTATGCAAATAAAACTTAATTCAAATTAACTGAAATAATTTTACCAAGCATATAAGAAGTATTATAGCTAGGTTTTGCAACCATTAAGTTTAACATTAACATATCTTTACATATAACATATGTTTGAAAGCGTTGTTTTATTTCACATACTAAAATTATTTAAATTGTTTAAATTATTAGTTGGGTAATATTGTTTACATTTACATAGATAGCTTCTGGTTCCTTTTATTTTGCTTTTACTTTCGTTTTCCTTCTTTTAATGTTTTATTTTGAAACGCCGCGACGCCCTTAGATGATGTCATCCACGTTAGCCCGTGTTCTGTATTCAGCTCGCGGGAAATTATGCTGATAGGTAGGTGTATTTTGTGGTCTTTTTTAAAAATAGAGTTTAATGTTATTTAAAGCTCTTTTTAATCATTATACTGTGTAATCAGCATAAGATGTTGTATATATTTTAGTAGTTTGCACCGAGGGTATGAATGTGTTTGACTGTGAACACCAATATTTTCTTGAACAAAAGAATATATATTGATTAACGCTAGTCAGGGTAATATGGCTGTGTATGAACGAGAGACAGATGCTGTGTCTCAAATCGCTTCCTCACCCACTTGTTCACTATTCACTGTGTAGGCCGGTTTGAATGCACCGGAAACACTTAGTCATGACCCGGAATTCCTAGGGTACAACTTCCCTAGAAACCAGAAACCACAAAGATACAGAATTATTAAGGTTTAAAAATTATTGAGGTTTTCAGCAAGTGAACATTTGTTAAAGCAATAAATCCAAAATAAATATTACGATAATTTTATTTTTTTATATTGGAACTTTTGCATTTTTATAATTGTTTATTTATGCAAATGAGGCCTTGACTAATTAAATATGCAACAATACTACAGTACCAGGTTTTTATTAGGACACTATTAGAGAGATTGCATACACACACACACACACAGCACCAATACAAATTAACTTTGTTTCTTTTGGCTACAGTGCCGCTAAAAAGTTTGTGAACCCTTTACAATTTTCTGTATTTCTTCAAAATTTTGACCTGAAATGTGATCAGATCTTCATTTAAGTCATTGAAGCACCTTTAACTGGAACGTACACTTCAATGTGAGCTAGCTGAAGGGTTATAAATTGAGTTTGGCTTCTCTGGGATCTATTTCCGCTAGCGGAGCAAAAATAAACAGAACATTTGGGCACATTGTGTCTGAAATGTCACTTACACAATATTAATTTCTTGTTTATTAAACAGTATAAATGCAGTATCGCACTCACAATCGTGTTTTTATACTCAATAATGGCATGGCTGTAGTCCAGTGCACTGTACAAAGCCAAGAGCGAAAACTGGCTCTAGCCTGTTGCTTATGAGCTGCACTACGCAGACTGTTTATGAGAGATTTAATCTGTTCAAACAACCAAATAACAACGCTTACTGCGGGTGCGAACGTGTTTATTGAATGATCTATTAATTAGTTTGTAACACATGGTTGCTTTTATATTTTCTTATGATTAAAAAAAAAGACCAGATCACCCAAAGTAGATGGCTGTTAATATGAAATATTTTTGCTCTAAAACTTTTTTTCTTAATAATAATTAAGTTGAGATGTAAATGATATTGGTTACTTCAGTGTTCTAGGTGTGATCAGGTCTTTGATTTGAATCTCTGCTGTGTTATTGTTGCTCTTTTATATAGACTGTGGTTGAATCTTTGTCTTTCTTTTGCTCAGGATGATTAAATGTCACCGGTGTGGATGATTTAACCGTCTCCAACGGGACTAGACCTTCATATGGTGATGGGACTTGATTTTCTTTCAGATTCTGCAGATTCTACAGGATGGTAACCGGAAACTACATGGTGCCATAGACTTTATTGATCGATTTGTAACTTTCCATAATATTTGGGCATCCATACAAACAGATGAACAAATGAACAGAGAAGCCAAATGCAGATGCTTCCAGACCAGTGTACTGCATGATAGTCATGCAGTTATCATCCTAACATGCTTTGTCATGTATAAAAATGCTGAGCAGACCCACATGACCTCAGTTTTGGATCAAAATGGTAAGAGGAAAAGATCTAAGTGACTTTGAAAGAGGGTTTATTATTGGGGCACGGATGGCAGGAGCTTCAGTCACAAAGATTGCACAACTGGCTTGTGTGTCGATAGGAACGGTTACTAAAGTGACCTCTGCATTTAGGTCTATGGGAAAGACGTCAGTAAACAGAGCTGGAAATTGTGGGCGAAAGCGCCGATTCACTGACCGTGATGCTCGTGCATTAGTGCGATATGTCGAGAAAAACAAAACAGCAACGGTTATTCAGGTGACGGAGAATATCAATGCAAAGCGTGATCAGTCTGTGTCCACAAGAACGGTCCGTCGACAGCTCCAAAGAGAGGGATACAGTAGGGTTCCAGTGTATAAACCCCTCAATACGAACACGAAAAAAACAGGTCTACAGTGATGTGGGGAAAAAAGTGATCCGGTCTGATGAGTCATCCTTCATCATATTCTCGACAAGTTGCAGCAAGTGCATGTGTGGCGTACAGACAATGGTACAGACCTGAATGCTTGACCCCTACAGGAAAGGTGTCTCCGTTATGGTTTGGGGGGGCATTTATTTATTTTGCTGGCATGGTTTGGGTCCTCAAAGAGGGAAGCGTCCCTACAAATGCATACAAATTTCTCCTGACTGATCACTTTTATCCTATGATGAACCGTTTCTTCCAGGATGACTCAGCCCCCATCCCCCCCATTCATTCACGTGGCACGAGGGCTCACTGAATTGTTTGTTGAGGATGAAAATGATGTAACTCATATGCTATGGCCTTTACACTCACCACATCTCAACCCATTTGAGAACTTAGGAGAGGTATTGGATCAGTGTGTTAGACAATGCTCTCCACCACCATCATCATAACACCAGCTGATGGAATATCATTTGGAAGACCTGTGTTCAGTGAACTCAAGTACAGTTCCAGAGACTTGTAGAATCAGAGCGAAGGTGCACTGAAGCTGCTTCTGGCAGCTCGTAGTGGAACCCAACACCATGCTAAGACACTTTATATTGTTTTGTTTTGTTTTTTTTTAAATATATGAAGTAATGCTACCATGAACTACTATATCATTATGGTAGTTGGTATGGTGCTTCACTGTCATGAACATGTCATCCACCACAACTACAAGCCTCTCTAAAAGATCTCTGTGAAGACTGAATGACTGCCAGGCAGCAAAACTAAAAGGACATTATGAACCTCAATTCCTTCACCGTTTCCTAAATGTGATTAACTCGGGATGTCTTAAGACAACATCTTACTGCAGAACTCCAGAACTAGTTGAAACCAATCACTGTAGATGATTCTCCAGAATATTCTCACCAGAGACCAGCTACACTGGTGTGTATTATATATTAATATCAGTGTTTCCCACAGGCCTGAAATATACTTAAATATACCTGAAATATACTGGAAAAGGCTGGCATTACCTGCTGGCACAAAATTGGTCTACTACATGTGACAAACAACAAATAACATGTGACCTTTAACGCAATATCTTGATTTATTAAATATTTCTATTCATTTCACATAATATATTTCACAGATCCAACCCCCCAACCCTCCTCTCCATCTAGAGTGGGAAGAGTAAGATTTTTATAAAAAAAAAAAAAATAAAAAAAAAAAAGATCGCCAAATATGCACGGGCAGCTATTAATATACCTGGATGGCCCGTCCAAGTAGAGTCTATAGAATATATTTCGATGCTTTAATAAGCGTGTAATTCTGTAAGTTGCATTAAAGATTCAGATCAAGATGAAACGTGATTGGCGATTTTAAACTTTAGTTGTATACATTGTTATATGATTTAATTTTCAATTACTTATAGACACGTGTGTATAGGAAAGTAAATGTATTTAGCTGTTATACTTAAATACTATCACTTACAGGCTCAGTTTTTCTATTTTTTCTTTTATTGTATTTTAATGTGATCTTTAAATTATTTAATAGGTTTGTTGTAATTGTCTTATGAAAAATAAAATATGATTCTTATTCTTGCCTACAAAAAGACTGTACCCTGTAGTTATTTTGATGCGAGAACTAGGAAACTGGTATATTGTGGACTGACAGGCGTGTTATTGAAACGTGTGGGAAAGTGAAGTCATGAGTTTGTGACATTTTCTAACAGACCGTAGAGTCAGCATTGTTGGGTCTTTTTATATTAGGTTCTCTACATGGCACAGGTTAAAGCTCTGTATTTTATAGAGGAAAATGATCTAAAAAAAAAAAAGACTTGGCAGACTTTATGATTACAGCAGTAGCTCTTAGAAAGTACAAGTTTCCCAACAAAGCTTGGGTGAGACTTGGGCATAAACTGTTTTAGGGAAGTGAAGGCCTTCGGGACATCCATGTCGAGGGTGAGAGGAGCCACAGCAGAAGTGCGTCAGGATCCGCCACCGGGATCGCTTCAGGCAGCAGGAATGCATGTATAGTTCAGAAGAACAGATTAGGTATGCTCTTATCCAACAGTTGTTTGAAAGGATGTACATTGTGAACACTCGGGAACTCTGGCAGGTCTACCTATGACAGCATAACTAGATGAGAGAGCCAGAAGGTAGCACAGGTATGAGGACATCCTGGGACGTCAGAACTCTCACCAGTCCACTGTCACCCAGCCTGAGTGATTGGGGCCATCTGCAACTTTACTTAAAAGCTATTTACCAAAAGGTCTGACTTATCAAATAGGTTTTCAATGTAGACATAAAGAATGAGACTGCTTGACTCCAAAACATTCACTGGAAGGAGGGGAGAGGGGGCTTTGTAGGTTTCATTATTCTAGGTACTAATAAAGATTCTGCACCTTTTGACCGAGGCGAGCATGGCAGATTATAATAGACCAAAATTTCATTCAAGTCTAGCGAGGTGAGATCATTCAGTGCTTTACTGATCATTTATACTATTTTGTAATCAACGCAACACTTTAGTGTGAGCCAATGTCTTGTAGGGTGATAGTAAAACAAATTGTAGTAAATTGCAGTAAACATGTTTTAGAGGGAAAGAAAGAAAAAAAAGTACAATAACCTGGTTGTACATGTGTGCATGCCTTTTTATAAAGGGGCATCTGCAAATTTTGAGTCATGGACTTTCATGTTCCTTGTTCAATAAAGAGCATTATTGGCAAGGTTTTTGAGTACTTACCTCAGCTTCCTTAGAGTTATATTTTGGAACATGCATTATCAGAAGCAGTGGACAGCTGTATGTACTTAGTTATACACACTAATAAAACAGGAAGTAAAACAATATATTAGCATAGCTTTTGTGTCATGCTTCCTGGCTTGGTAGCATGACCTGATAGTACCAATGGATTTCGTTTACACTGGGGTACCATTACACTCTTGCTTCTGACTTCATCTATCACAGATCCATAAATGGAGCGTTGATGGCATGGAAGAGCAGGACAGACTACAAAAAATTAGATATTAAGGCTTGTGAAATTGTATGAGTTTAAATCAATCAGTTTTTATCATCATCAACATGGGTTAAAGTAGCAGATGAAAGATTTGATGAGTTTGTAGTGTTGAATATTCAGACAGCTGCTTGGGTTGTAGGAGAGTGAATGCTGGACAGCTTGACTGGAGATCATTAAAAAGAAACATCATAAAAAAAAACTGCTCATCTATTGTTTCCAGAAATTCAACTATTTTTGTACCTTAAAAAAAAAAGTAGTAGTAGTTGTATTAGAATTAGTCTACAGCCCACAATAATATTGCTTCTTGATTTTACTTTACAAAAATACCTAGTGTAAAAAAAAAAAACATTTCTCCATGTAGTATCACAGGTGTTACTTCTCTTTGATTAAGATTTACAAGTTTATATGAAAAATCCTTAAAAATAATTATCTAAAAATACTGATCAAAGGGGGTATATTCAAAGTCTGAATAAGTCAATGCGCTGCGATTGGCGAGCTGTAGGGGCTGTTCCATACATGCAATTTAGCATGACCAATTCACTTACTGCAGGTTTTGGGAGGTGGAAGGAAAACAGAAAGCCCAGAGAAGACCCACACAGACATAGAGAACATGTAAAACCCCAAACAGATAGTAACCTGAACTCAGGATTGAACCAGGGACCCTGGAGCTGTAAGGCGTCAACACTACATACAATGCCACCTGATTAATGGAGTATTTCAAAATGATTAAATACTAAATACCATAAAATATTTGTTTTAAAATATTTCTTTCACTTCAAACCCAATGACTTTACTGGGGTGGCAGTCTAGGGAGAGGCAAAATACTAATCTGCTTCCACAGAAAATGACATGCGCCAACAGTGTTCTAGTTAATATGAAAAAGACGTACACAGGCAAAATATTTAATTTGTTTAGAATATGAAAAAAATATCTGTCATGCCGATCTCTGTTCCGCCAGAGGTATGATGACTAGGGAGCCTGCTGGTTCAGACTAGAGCAGAAGATGGGATTTGCCATAACACAAGTGAAGATGAAAATAACATGCAAGTAGAGCTTCTTACATTTCTTTAGTTCTGACGTTGTTAACAGATCCATGTGTTAAAGAACAAACTACAGTCTGTGGATGGGGTCCAGTCCTCCACTTGGTTCAATCACCTGGTTTTAGAGTCGCTCTCTAAAATCCGAAATGTAGACACTGAAATGTTGTAGTTGCTGTCTTCAAAGAATGGAAGGCATTTCTCAAGTAAGCATGCTAATTATTCCAGCAACAACAGAAAATAAGAAAGACAGAAAAAAAGCTACTGCATTAGTGAAACTATACTGCACTATATGATACGATCATGACAGATGGCATAATTAAGCATAGTTTAATGCGTGAATAAGTCTTAATTCCCCTGTGTGAATATTTTAATCACCAATGAAAACAGATTTATCCGAGTCCATTAAAAGCAAGTTATTTATTAAGAAAAAAAAATCATGTTAACATAGGACAAAAAGCCATGTCTGCTGATTGCTCAGAACATTCATTAACTGGTTCGACGCTGAAGAAACCACATGTGCTTTGTAATCCTGGAAACAAAACCAGTCCCTGCATCCTCCCAGTGTGTTGTAACAGAAAAGAACAGCATACATATTGATTCCTGTTGCTGATGTTTGGTGAAGGAAAGATGAAAATTTGGTTAGCTCTGAGGCTTCTTCTGTTCCTACTATGTTCTAGGATCTCAGTAATAACTTACACAAATTCTGTACATAATTACAGCAGGCTTAACACCTGACACAGCTCACAAAAAAAAAAA
>CM040979.1:24482416-24493203 GCA_022985145.1 Pangasius djambal
GATGTCCTGGGAGAAGGTGGGTGTGGATTGAAAGTTAGCTTCTGTATCAGTAAAGCACAGTACATAAGTCACTTTGGAAAATGTCACCCCAATACATTCATTTTCAAGTGTGATGCATGCTAATTTAGGCATGAGTGGTCATGAAGCTCAAGCAGAAAACTTAAGACAAGTATAAATCTGCTACTTAAATACAAAAATTGAGTTACACACACACAAAAGCCTGAAATGATGATGTATAGATGGTGATAATGTTAATAATATCTTAAATATGATTCACACTGCACCCTGATAGGAATGATACATTGAAAAGAGGAGATAAAAACAGGTATGAAACGTGTCCACAGGTATCAGGAAATATTTAAGGCTCATGTTGAGATGCGATTGAGGAATGCATAACCTTAATTTTGATGCTGTTTGGTTTCTGATGCTTAATTTACAGTGGTCCATAAGTGTGAAACACAATAACAAACCAAAAAATCCAACAGCAAGTCAGACAATGCTGTAACAAAGTTGAAAACGCAATGGCAAATTCCAAAACATAAACCCTGACTCACAAGAGCGTGTGTAGTTCAGTTTGCTTGTTGCTGATTGGCTACAGCACACGTCAGTCTGAGAAACGACAGAAAACGGAGAGGTGGAGGACGTTTAAAGTCAGAGGGAATATGAGTCTAAATGAATCTACTGATGCCTTTATTTATTTATTTATTTATTTATTTCAGAGGCGTTCATATGATGTTGTTTTAGCTATTTTGTCAACTTGATGAGTACGCGAATGCTGTAACTCCGCCTAAAGGAAACCGGGTTATTCAAAAGAAAGAATTTCTCTTCACTATAATAACTATATCCTTACTAGGGATGTAATGTTATGGTCTATCATATTGTTTGATAAGAGGCACTCAATTTGATGTGACTTCGTATTGTTTCATAAAATACAAGTTATACAGTATTATGTGAGGTGTAATAAACATTTAAACTTAATCAAGGCCACACATCCTCCTCTGAAAGAAAAGCTTCATCTTGATCTCAAAATCAAATCAAAAGAGGCTAGGAGGAGTTAAAAAAAATTGCTTCTCCTAAGCACGCTGTTTTTCTAGTGTATTAGATCAGGAAAAGCATCAATGGCTTCGGTGAGAAGCGGACAGGAACTCCCTCAAATCTTTAAGGTCTGGTGTAGAAAGTACTTTGGTTTCCTGGGAAGTGAGAGATTTGTAGAGGGAAACGTTACAGCGTGCCGAATACCAATACAACACACCAGCTGTGATACCACAAACTTGTGCGACATCACCCTTCATCACAAAGCAAAGCACACGCACAGCAAACTCTCAGGATTCAGGCCTTTCCCTGCTGATTCAATTCAGGATAAAAAAATCACCACAGCGATTGGGAAGGTCATATATTCTGTAGTGGAGAACCCAAGATTCAAAAACACATCTAGAGCTACAGAGAGCTACGTGACTCTGACAGCACAACTAGCTAACAGCAGAATAAGCTCTGTGCTTCAGACGTACCACACAGAGTCACACCAGTGGAAGTGGTGTGGTTTTGTTTGCACAGCTTTTGTTTCGTTGTATGTTGCACAAACACTGTTCACACTTTCAGGCAATGCTTATTTTTTTCTGTATTGAAAATGTATCGTATCAAGACACCACCGTATCCTGTATCTACGTAATATGTACTGTATTTTGCGTCTCATTACACCCCTAATCCTTACTATGCATAACTGCTCGTGTGTTTTCTGATTTGCTGTTGCATTTTTGTTTTGTTGTCTTTTGCATTTATGGGCCACTGTCTTCACGTATTTGATCAGCAGAAGCTTAATGATTTTGATATTCTATTCAGTTAGTTACAGTTTTTCTCAATTGCACACACAGAACTGTGTTATTAAATGTAGTGTCTTATTCCAAAACTCCTGAAAACTCCCATTAACTGCAAAGTACTTCACATTGAACACAAGCCTAAAGCTATAACATTCACTGACTAAAAGAAAAAAATTGCCAAAGCTCTGATTCCTTATTCAGGACAGATCTGAGGGTAGCTGCACATATTTCACTTCATAAATAGTATTCGTTTACAGGACCAAAGTTCCATGAGTTTTCCGTTTGAACAAACGTGGTGTGCTCATAAACCTGATGCTCCAACTGCGGAAAATGTTTACAAATGTAACTGAATAAAAAGCTAGTTTTGTACCTAACGGTGCTAGCTGCGTTTAAATTTGTGTTTGTAGATGGCCAGAAGCGATACTGTGGTTAAAATTAACTAGCTAAGGTAACACAACCTCACAGGTTCCTTACCTGTCTGACTAACATGCTAGCTACTAAGGCTAACATGCTAGTTAGCTATGATATTTAGCAAACAGTAGTCTAGTTGTGTCAGCACCAGAAAAATAGCTGCCCCCAGTTCAGAATAAGCGGATAAATATACCTGATACCTTAGACGGATGTGGTTAATAACACAGCTTGGGTCTTGTTTTGCTAAAATCATGTGTTTTGCTAGGTGTCTAGCCTAATTAGTGTTGAGGTATTTGAAAGCAGTGACACTGTGTGCAAGCAAAAGAGAAAAACTGCAATCCTAAGCATCAAACCCACACTGTAGCAGTGCCAATATATATACCAAGAAATCAGATCAGCTCTCATCATATTGCACTTTCAGTTTTCTGTAAAATCTCTCACATTACATTAAAGATTCGAAGCATGTCGGTGTGTTGGAATATGACGAAGCCATCTTGCTTTACTGTTATCAGAGAGCTGAGGTGCAGTGTGTTCTCACGCTTCCTCTTGGTCGCCGCAGTCCTGATGAGCGGATGTCTCCTTCTGTCGTGTTGCTTTGCATGTTGGCATGCACGGAGAAAGTCTCAGAGTGAGAGTTTGAGAAAAGTGCTGATCTGGGATTGAATATGAAGATCAGCATTAACAGCTGGGCCGCGTTGTGTTTATGGTCCTCGTTGTTGTTTCCTCCAGACTTCAAAACAAACCCTAAGCATACATTAATGGAATTGTTCATTAAAAAATCAAATGTAATCAGTCAGCCAAGACATGTTTGGTGTCTGAAGTCTGCATCTTTAGTTTTTCCACTAGAGCTATGAGGCTGATGTAGCTGACGAGGAACAGAAAGTCTCATCTCACCAAAAATCATTTGCATAAATATTTGCCTCAAACCACATCCAGTTCTTTCTTCCTCACACACTTGCTGATGTGGTTTAGAACACCGTATTACGGCTGTCTATGAAAATGAATGGGAGAACTGAAACTTCTTTTACCACCTATTAATAACTTGCTGTTTTCATTATGAAACCATTAACATGGAGCCATATAGCATGGCATCTCATGGTATAGGCATAGGCATAAAACTAATACATACAGGAACACAAATACTCATGGAAAGGCAGAAAGGCAGCACCATTCATGCCAATTTTCTGTTAAAACCGCCAGTGGTGCTGTTGTTTTTGTTTCCACCAAAGTAAAGTTTAACCAAAGTTTTTATTTAACTAGGGCTTAAACCCTCCAGATCATTATACCAGCTGGCCCTGACTGTAATAAATGAACATAAACAAAATTTCTGTACAATTATGCGTGGTGGCCATCTTGGCATCAGTTGGCCACCCTGTAGACCCTGCCTCCCAAAATATAAAGGTACTGTAGACTACACTACACTAATTTCACTACAATTATTATTATTATTTTTTTAACTTAAAATGAGATTACGTAGCCAATATAATCAACATTATATGACAATCTGGGCGAGATCGAAAGTTTTGGGTGAGATAGACTTCCATTATTTGTTAACTACATTAACCTCATAGATCCAGTGCAAAAAAAAACAAACAAAAAAACTGATTAACTACATTTAACCTGAAAGGAAAATTATATATTTTTTAATATTCCTTTAACCTGATATTTGAAATGATGACAAAACCAAAATGGTATGCAGTCAGTCAGTTATGAAATGGGGAGACACTGTTTTGTATCAGAGGCATTGTAACAGTCTTCCTTAGAGGAAAACGCACACACACAGACACACACACACACACGCACTGCATAGTTCCATCATGTTCATTCATCATGAAGATGTGCAGAAGAAGAAACCATCTCAATTCCTGTCTCACTTCCTTAATGTTTTTTTTTTTTTCCTGGTTTCACATGTTGTAGGCCACGTAAATGGGGTCGAGCTGATCGGCGAGGAAGCCATCACGCAGGTGCATGCGCTGCTTCTCCCCACGAGAGTTGATGGGAATGACGCCAGGGTCGACTACCACCACCACGCCCACGATCAGGTAGTGCTCCTCCAGAACCACGTTGGTGACAAGGGGAACGAGATCCAGAGCCTCCTGCTCCAAGCCTTCCAGCTCCACCACCACCACCAGCAGGTTAGTCCACGTAAACACGGCACTGCAGAGGACAAACACAGCGATGAGGTTTCTTTAAAGAGCTTTACATGCTGCACAGACTGGAAGAGGAATAAAAGTAACAAATATCTGCACACTTTGGCCATTGACTCGAGCTGCTCATGAGTCAGCTCTTGAGTTCTTTTAATTAGTTGTGAGATTTTATGGTTGAACAAAATGTTGTCCAGATATCCAAGATATTTTCTTGATCTTGTTACATTTGTGCAAACAAACCAAGCGATATCAGATAATCAGTATACATGCTTTGAATCATCGGATTATTTGGATAAAATACATAGATTTTTTTTTCTGATTTTTCAATTGTTTTTTGATAATGGCTTTAATCCAATTTAAAATATTATAGTATACCATTTACAGGACCACTTGAATAATCCGATAACTGCTGCAATCTGATAATGGTCTGATTATTAGTATGCATGTAAACGCATTCAGTGGAAAGGGACCACTTCTAATCAGATGCTATTTGTGTGGTGGACTATCCTCAGTGTCAGTTTATGACCACAGCTGGACAGAACTGGATTAAAATCACAGAGAGAGAGAGAGAGAGAGAGAGAGTGTGTGTGTGTGTGTGTGAGTGAGAGAGAGGGGACTGGAGAAGGGCTTTTTCTCACCACTCAGCGATGCTCTTGTGTGATCTGATGACAGAGGTTTCAATATCAATGGGGTGATAGCGCATCCCTCTGAGCTCCAGTGTCTCATCCAGAGATCCTACTACGTACAGGGCATCGTGCCGTTCTACACACACACACACACACACACACACACACAAACACACCTGGTCTTTAATCTCACTAACCAAATGTGAGATTAATATTTATTTGAGGGGGACTAGCCAGGTCGAAGCTGTCACATGATTCATATCACAGAGGTGCCAGTTTTGCTAACAAGCAAAACCGTTAGCAAAATCTCTAGCAGATGTGAACAAGATGGCTATTTTTTAAAATGCATGCCAAGCATCAGTAAGAAAAGTGCAAGGCAAAATTTTATTGTGACCGCTATTTAATAATTAGCAGCTCCTTCATTTTTATACCAAAGAGACCCTTGTTTTCAATTGGCTCACAAGACGAAAGTTCGTGAATCCACAGGTCAGATTTCACCAGGATAAAGTCAGCATGAAGTGAAAATAACCACTATCAAAAACAAATGAGTCCTTTCCCCTTCAGTGATTTTATTTTTTTTCCGCAGTGGGCATTGTATTATCATTTGTTATGACAGTTAATTTAAAAAGCCGAAAAGTGTTGCTCCTCTATTGCTGTAGCAGGGGGTCAAACCATAAATGTTGGCACCTCTGTTATGGGGACATTTGATTCCACAAAAGAGATTTTTAAAAATTTTCAACAAACACACACACTTTGTTAAAGATCAACATGCAGTCAGTCAAACAGTTTTGATAAAAAGAACAATAGACAGACAGAAGGAAAGACAGATAGTGAATAAAGGCTTGAAGACTTAAATGATGTCCTTGTGGTAAACCCTGAAATATGTAAAAATGTTCCTGAACATGATTATTTGAGGCTCTATGTAAGAGCTTGTAATTGTAACTCGGCTCTTCGAGAAGCCTGTTTACCTCCGCTGGCGTCGGTGAGTTCAGTCCTGCGCAGGAAGCCCAGGTATCCTGTCCGCGCCCATACGGTTTGTGTGTCACCGAAACTCAGTTTGGTGCAGAAGTGATCAGCGTGCAGAGCCTCCTCACCGTAAACCGTGTAATATCCTGTGGCATTGTGGGGGCTGCTAACCCAGATCTGTTTACCGATCACAAATCACACACGTTTAGGCCAAATGTTTCTTTCAGTGTTCTTGGACAAACATAAACACATATTGGGAGATACTTTCACACAATGCACTGTTCTTGGTTGAGCTAATAAATGTGTGTTGTACTGAACGGTGGTGAGAAGAAACTCACCTCTCCCAGATGAGAGTCTCCGAGTGGTCCTTTGGTCTCTGTGTGAGCAATGATTACTTTTACACCAGGCAGGATCTGCAGGAGAAAACATACAGTATGATCATATGCCTTACCAAAACAAGCCCCTTTCGCACATTTATGTGGAAATTCAACATGCAGGTAATTTGGAGTGGGCGAAAGCAAGCTGCTAGACTGACACAAATCGACCAGGGAAAGACTAATACAATTCAGGGAAAATTACTGGGAGAGCAGATGTGTGAACAGAAGCCAATATTTTTCCAGAACTGAGCATGGGAGTGTGTGCATCCGGTCAGAAATACACTTTAAATGCTGAATGGTTGAATGATGCAAAGGTTAAATATTACTGGTAAAGGAATGCAGATCAGGTGTGAAAAGAGTATTAGAGAGAAAGAAATTTGGAACTGATGAAATGTGTGTATAGTGTGTTTTGTGTGTGTATGTGTGTGTTTTCTGACCTTCCCTGACTCCATCAGAGGCAGACTATGTGGGGAGCCTCTTTCAACCAGCCTCACTCTGAAACGGGTAAAAAAAAAAAAATTAAAAAAAAAAAAGCCAAGAGAGGGTGGGTGTTACACTGATTTTTTTCATGGTTAAAAGTGTTCTTATGCACAACACAAAGCAAACACCACCTATCTATCAAACACATCTATTATCCAAACAACTTAATGACCTGTTATCCATAAAACCCCTTTATTAACCCACCATGTCCATCAAACACCTTCACAAACCTTTATCTATCAAACACCATCAAACCCCTTCATTAACCCCCAATATCTGACAACTGCTTTCCAAACCAACATTATCCATTAACCACTTTCGTTAACAAACTTCATCCAAACACTTTATCCATCAAACTCCATCATTAATCCCTGCACATTATCCACTAGTCACAATATAACCAACACCAAAACATCAATATTTTCTCACCATCTCCAGTGTCATCTTGTTGGGATTTTGTGTTTTGAACATTTTAAAGGACTCACCTGTCATGTCGAAGTGCTCTCATGTCCACATAGACAGTGGTGGGATCAGGACCAGCTGTACCCTGCATGGGAAGGGTGGAATTAGTCTGGCAAGTGAAATCTTTACCATGACAGAGAGATCTGAAGGACCAGATCCCATAACTTCCATCCTTCAGGAGGAAATTGTTCCAGATAATTTCAATAATTTCAGCTTCATTACAACACAGTATATTACATCAGTACAATATACTGGACAGTTTAATACTGACATATATTAATTTCTCTAATTAATTGATATTCCAATAACACTTCAGGATCAGCTTTAAAAAAAGACAATTTCAGGGTCCTAATACATACTTTCCAGAAAAAAAGGCATGAAGTGTAATGTAAAATATTAAAAAAATATTTTAAGTATGTTCCACATTTTTTATTTGTTTCTGCTAATAATAATAATTTTCAGCATAAATTCAGCCCACAAAAAAATTCTCCCTTCCATTTTAGTTTTTCACATGTACCAGAAGAGTAACAGATGGAAAAAAGTGGGATATAAATGGTTAAAAAATGCAGGTTATTTTAACTTCGATCGGGTCCTTCATACTTTTTTTTATCCCTTACATCATCTTCATAGGACCAGGTGGAAAAACATTGCAGAAAGGGAGAAGGTTATACCAGCCTCGACCACAAGAGGGAGATGATTTTTCCACCTTTAGCTACTATTTAGTCTTTGTTAGTGGCATCCGCATACTGAAAAGCACTGACTAGTGTACTTTTACACACCCAAAGCAGCAATAGCAACAAAGCACTCAGGCTAAACATTTTCAAATACAGAGTTTAACATGCCCTTATTGACTTCCCCTCTGAGGAATCCATCTGACCAGTTTCAGTACTTTATTAGCTCAAAGTTTGGTAGATGGTTTCTTCGATCATCACTGTAGACTGAAAGAACAAGCAATTTCCAAAAATTGGTGGATGCTTACTATTTTAAAGATCTAAGATTTGATTTGCTATGTTCAAACTGAACCAGTCAATATCAAGAATATTATTGGCTTCTTACTGGTTTTTCAAATAGCTGAGTCCGTTCCTCTTACAGACTCCTCCCATTTGGCAGCGGAGTGGACACCTTTAGGGTTCCTGTCTGTTCTATTTTTACCACAGCTTATGGTATTTTCATGAGGTGTGTTTATGTTAATGCACTCGTTCTCATACATTATCATTCCTTCCATAGTACATTTATGGAAGGAGTCTTGGGTGTCAGTGCTTTTTGTACAGGTCAGTAAGTTTCCTGACACAGGAACGTCTTCAGGACAGAGGAGTTTGCGCTTTTTGAGTTCTTAGACAAATGACAAGCTGTGTTTTTTTTGTTATTTGTTTTTTTTTGTCTCATTAACTTCAAGAGAGAGAATACAGGAGAGGCTAGTGAGCGAAGATATAACGTAGGTGATAACAGGAACTAACCTGCCTCTCGGACATTCCAGAATATTAAATGTAAATATACTAAACAGTTAAAAAATGCAATGTGTTGTTCAGTAATAAATAAATGAATGTAATCATCGGCACATTATTTTCACATAATCCATGGTCTGTCTTCTGATATGTGACTTGTGTGATGTAGCCAGTGTATAGCATGTTGGCAGGTGATGAGGGCATGTTATAAACAGTATTTGATCACAGGGTTAGGAAATAAAAGATTGCAGCATGAACAAAAAATGCTTTATAAGCAGCCCAAGCATTATTACAATCAGTGATTGATAGTACAGGCCATAACCAGGGCTCTACCAGAGTCTCACTTAACCCTTGAAAGTCAAGGTAAAATAATCTACCCTTTATCTATTCATACACTATATGGACAAAAGATTGTGGACAACTGCATGACAATGCCCCCATACACCAAGCGCGGTCCATGTAGGTATGGTTTGCCGGACGGAGGTTGACGGAGAGGAAAAACTTGAGCGTTCTGTACAGAGCCCTGACCTCAACCCCACTGAACACCTTTGGGATGAACTGGAATGCAGACTGCACCCCAGACCTCCTCACCCAACATCAGTGCCTGACCTCACTAATGCTCTTGTAGCTGAATGAACACAAATCCACACAGCCACGCTCCAAAATCTAGTGTAAAGCCTTCCCAGAAGAGTGGAGCTTATTATAGCAGCACAGAGGGACTACATCTGGAATGGGATGTTCAAAAAGCACATGTGGGTGTGATGGTCACATGTCCACAAACTGTTTGCCAGATAGTGTGTCTTTAAATGACACGGCTTAATGCTAGGATAAATTTCTAGATTATTGTCACAGTCTGCCACTTTAAAAAAGAAAATGCACAGGATGATACCTCCATGACGTTATAACAGTGTTCAGATAAAATGGGTTTGTTCAGTTAGAGGCACTACAGTAAGTTGTACTGTTGTCTGAATCAGATATATACAGCAAAAAACCTGATTTTTAGAGATTGTTTTAAGGTAGAGGATTTTGTCTGCTTTTCTCAGGAAGCCAATGTTTCAAGCCGCTGCCAAGATGAACAGATTAACAGCAGGGCTCATGGCAGCTCTCATGAAGAAGACGGTTTCTCTTTAAGTCAAAACTTTAGAGCTTTAATTATTTAGGCACTTGTTGCATTAATAACTACACAGATTAAAACAACACATCAGAGATAACAAGTAAACAAGGACTGTACTAAATCACAGACAGAGTAAAGCAGCTTTCTATGACATGCAGATAAGCTACGCACAAAAACTTACGCATGGCTACACACACACACACACACACACACACACACATACACACATACACACAGACACTCAAATAAAAACAGACTGTGTACACTCTTCCCCTCTACACACTGTACCTGATCAGCCAGGTTGCCCAGTCTGTTGGGCTGACGGAGTGGGACGGATGTGCACACACACACACACACACACACACAAAAACAGAAATATAGAACCCACAGACACACACCAAAACCCCACAGAAGGACACACATTGTAAGGAAGAAAAGAAAAAAATGAGAACACAGACATGATGCTGAGAAATCAACCATTAAGTTCATTTACAGCACATTTAACATACTTGTAGTCTGAATTACAATTAAAATAAATAACAAAATGATATTGTTTGATTATCAGCCATTCAATATCCTCAGATCTTTAATTTATATTATTTAATTCAGAATTAATATTTTCAGATTTTCATTTTAAATATTCAGGTTTCATTCAATATAACATGAATAAAACCAATTAGTATGAAATAAGCGAAAGTAAAGGCACCCCTCCTCACCTGAAGGCAGATGGCCACGTTGACTCTGCAGCCGAAGGTGGTGCTGACGGCTCGAGGCGAGAGACCCAGATCCTTAAAGATCTTGGAGAAAGACTGCGTGAGAGCGATGCGGGGTCTCTCCTCGGCCACCACCATGCACGTGCGCACACACGACAGGTTGATGTTTCGTAACTGATGACATGCAAACGGGGGATAAATAAAGAGGTAAAAAATATATATAGAGAGA
>CM040979.1:24499359-24561859 GCA_022985145.1 Pangasius djambal
TATTACACAACTGAAACTAAACTAAATTGAATTGAATTGGATTGAATATTGTCTCTGAATAAGATACATCTCTGAGCTCTGTAAGTCTTTGTATGCCTCTCCTTGAGATTAATCATATGTTTATTTATTTCATAATGTTGAAGTATACTGTATATTTAATATTCCTCTTGAATAGTATTCCATGTTGTATTGAGTGTATTTACATTGCCCCAAACACACATTTCAATGTGTCGTATTGTGGAATTCAAGAATTTTCAGACAATGACGCTAGACTTAATAGTGCTCCTCGCTTAAGCCGATACCGCTTAAGAACAACAGGCTTAAGGCTAAAGTTAGATTAGTGCATAACTGAGAAACATCTCTATTCTAAACAAATACCGTTCTGTGTGTAACATTTCAAGCAGAGCATAAGTCTGTAGCTACGTCTGAGGTCTGAATATCAGTGTGCGCAGTTTCGATATTAACTCCTCATTTCTTCACTCAACTCTGAATAAGGCTCATTATCACTAATCACTAAACCGGTCTCTGTACCTGTGTCTAGTACCATCGGCCATGTTTTTACATCCACGGCAGCTGAGGCTTCTTTGGATTTCAGGAGCTTCATTATTGCTTGTGTGGTCAGGATACACACTGACTTACTGACCTGCAAAGCACACACACACACACACACACACACACACACACAGAGGTTAGTGACTGCCTAAACTTACTATCCAACACAGTGACCATATCCACCTCCAAAAGACTTTAGGTAGACATTTATTAAGCTATATTTTGCATGCTAAACTGTACTATGTAGGTTATTAATTATTAGACTATTACTAGCATAAATTCACTCCAAACTCCTTAACTATGGATGCTGCTGTCATTTTTTTTCTTGAAAATATAAGATGCCATACACTTTCAAGCTGACACTGTCAGAAAATTCAGAGTTTCTCAGATAGTTCTGAGTTTAACAGAGCTGTGAACGTTTTATGAGTTGAAAACGTAATTACTGAGATGATGTAAACCTCACTGATGAAGTAGACCTCACTACTTTGCCGCTAGGAGATTTGAATTTTTAGGAGAAATGATGTGATTAAGTGATAACACAATATGGGAGACAAATCGTTTGGCTTCCTTCCTTGTATAGACTGATCTCCTGAGCAGAATGATTTATAACCTACACTGATATGATCCTCACGTTATGCACAATGGTGTGATTTTACCTCGACAATCATCTTGACGGTGGGTAGTGTTGTGGCCAGATTCTGTGGGTGGGGGGGACGGACTGTTACTGGAACACAGCCGGCGTACAGACAACCGTAAAATGTAGCAATCAGGTCGATGCCTACAGCAAAGCAGAGAACATGCACTCAGCTGATATTTATTATTCAAGAATATGTTACTTAACTATGGTTCATTATTAAATATGGGATGCTAGTACATCACAGACACATATTCACACCTAGGGGCTTTAGAGTTTATTACATATTTAATATATCTATTTATACCATGGCGCTGTTGAATTCTCAAATCTGATTGGTTAAAAGGTGTTGGTTAATTTTCTCTAACAGCAGCTCTGACTGTAGGTCCAACTGTAACGCAAATCACAGGTTTATATTAATGCACTCCTTCTAATACGTCCTGTAAGAAATTTTACTGCCATGGCAATGTATAGTGAAAAGGTTTGCATACTTTCTGGGTAAAAAATTAAACTCTTATCTACAAAAAAAAGCAAGAAAAAGTTGGAACTATATAGGACAGTGGGCATCCGGAGTTTCATGAATGCTAGAACATACAAACACACACTAACACAGAGGTTTTCAACCGTCTCTTACCGGGTGGGTAAACGAGTGCGACGTGATCTCCTGCGTTCAGTCTGCCACGCTCCATGAGAGCCACAGCGACACGCTCAGCACGCTTATGGAGCTGCACACAGGACGCACTGCTCGCCACGGCACCCTAAAACACACATTTCCCAAGCACAGTGAGTGGTGCGTTCACTCAGCTTCCCCACCATTCAGAAGCCGACGTCAGTGCTGACGTACCTTGGCGTTGAGCAGCAGGAACAGCGGGTGATCGGGTGTGGCCTGAGCTCTCCACTGCAGGACATCTTGCATGTACAGAAACTGCAAGTACACACAACACACAACCATGTCAGCATGATAGCATTACTAATAATGTAAGAGTAGAGTGGAGAGGCTGACACAAGCGTTTCTTGTACTTACACACTTACACACTAGCATGATAGTAAGCTAACATAGCTACAACAAAACTTGTTATTAATGATAAGAACAATAATCATCGTTATCATTGCAGGCTTGCATATAATGGAAATGTCGCTTATGTTAAAGCACTCTCAGTTTTCAAAAACTTTTTTCACAAAAACAGTTTTCACTTCCATATATGGCTGGCTCTTTGACTTTCCCTGAAGTAGAAATATGAGGTTACGCACACACTGGAAAACCGGTCACTGGATTTAAATCTTATTGAAAACCTGTAGAATTGCACAAACCTAAGAATATAAAGGAGCTTGAAACACATAGTAACAGAGCAGGGGTGTCCCAAACTAGGGGTCGTGACCCCATGTGGTGTCGTGAGAGAAACTCTTTTGGTTTATTCTTTTACTTTACATTACCATTAGGATTATCGCTTTAACTAAGAAGACGGATCTTGTGCGCTACTGTTCTGAAATGTTACTTGGAGTCTCATTCATACAAGCCACTTTGAAATGAAGAGTGTATGTGCTATTTTAGTCTTTTTTGCTATTCTGACATGCTTCACTTGCACAGGACTTCAGCAAAAAAAAAAACATTTTTCAGTCTATCCTAGCTCCACTAGTTCCTTAACAACACTGTGTGACTCTGACTCTGTGGAACAACAGAAGGAAACTAACATGAAAATATGCTGAAAGCTTTACTGAAGATGGATTTACAAGCATAATAGCAAACAATGAGGAGGAACCAAAATGCCAAGGCTTGGGGTCTCTGAAAATTCACATTGCCCATTTGGAAATCCTTGTAACAGAGTCTTATGAGACGATCTTATAGAGAGGATATGGACAGATCTGAGGACATACAGTTTAATATGAGGTGATGTTTGCCATTTGGCATGCAGTAAGATATCTTATGGAGGGATTTATGCTAATATGGGGTGATAAGATAATAAAATATAAAACGAGGAGGTATTATGAGGTGATAAGGAGTGCGAGTGGGTGAAGATGAGTGTGTATGAGTGTGTATCTTACGTGCCTGGTCATGATCCTCCAACTGAGTCACGTCTCTCCCACAGGCCTGAGCAATTCGCTTCCCAGCAACCAGATTTCCTACAATCATGGAGGCAGGACCCACCTCTAACGGGGGTGGGGCAAAAAGGAAAGACAGGGGCAGACACACACATTAAACTTCGAACGGGTAAAAATAAGTACAGGAATGCGATGAAATACGCACACACACACACACACACACACACACCTGGTTGTTTCTGGCGGGGTTTGGGCAGGTTGGTGATGCAGGTGTGAGGGCTCATGAGCACGGTGCAGGGGTGCAGAGCTCCCTCCAGGAAACGCTGCTTTGTCTCAGACACATGAATCCCACCGAGCGCTGCTTTGGGGAGTGTGTTAGCAGGAACCAGCGCCAGGCAGTACACACCCACCTGATGGATGCTGTCTATCGCCTGACACACACACACAATACAGGTCAGGAGAATACACTCCACCACACACTGCAGTGAAATAAAGAATGCGTGTGTGTTTGTACTTTTAATATCCGGGTTCTCAGGTACATCACAAAAATTGCTGCTATTAATTGTATTTACTGTTAATAACAAGCTGATTATTCATTGTCACCAGATCCTTGTGTGTTTCTGTATATGTATATCTGTATATCTGTGGGTGTAATTCTTAAATAACAATATTCTGCTTTGACAATATATGCTACAAAAGTATTGGCACCCCCACATCATAGCAAACAAATTGCCAGTGTAGTGGAAAATAATCAACATTTTAAAAAATTCTCTTGTGCTCCAGAAAGTCTGTTTTTGCCTTTGTCCATGTTCTGTGTCCTCAGAGTATAAACTATTATGAATCTGCACATCAGAGTTTCAGATTAGAATTAAAGACAACATTAAAGACAACATTTCCAAAGCTAAAAATATAAAGGATGTAATGTTGTGTATGCAGGAGAGCTCGAGATCCTGGAGAAGTGTCTCCAACCTTGTTAGATATTTAAAGGAAGAAACTCAGTGCTGTTCTCTTCAGGGGACCAAATCTTCCCACAAGAACTGGAATGTCTTACCTTGTGGGGACATTTGGCTGGTCCCTATGAGGAAAGAAGTTTTTTTTTTCTTACAAAAATCACAGCTTTTATTTAAAAAACAAAGAGACAAAAGATTTCCTTTTGGTTACTGAGGTTAAGGTTAAATTTGTGTGGTGGAGTATTAATTAGCTAAATTAATACATATATAACTGGAAGATCCTCACAAAGACAAACGTGTGTGTATGTGCGTGTGTGTGTACGTGTGTGTGTGCTGTGCATGTGTGTGGTACCTGCAGCACTCGGCTCATCCACTGAAAGCTGTCCTCCTCAGATGCGTCTGGTCTCTGTTCTGCTACCACAACAATCCTCTCATCATGGAGCACACACACGGAGAACACAGCAATCCTAAACACACACACACACACACACACACACACCCACACACGTGTCCAGGCGTTCAGTAAATTGTCTCAGGGCTGCACAGAGTATGATTATGTGGTAAATACTTGAGTCGCTCACCGTCCTCTGTAGACGAATTTCATTGGCTCCACCGCCAGCGCAGTCGCCACCACATCATCAGCGTTATGTCTCCGCCCACTGACCACCATCAGCCCGTCCATCTTCCCTACAACAAACAGCAGGTCGTCCTGGCAACGGCACACGAACACAAAACAATCACCACAACAGTGCATTTTGCACCATCTGCTGTACGAGTGGATTCTTTGAATAATGTGTAGAAACGTGTAGAAAGTTTTAAGAAAATGGAATTCAGATGTTTTTATTCTGTCCATTTTTTAATATTTAATTCAAATTAATCTAATTACATTTATATTTATTAAAAGGAATTGAATATCAGCAGAACAAACACACACCGAGTAAATCATTTGAATATCCTGCATACATAATGCGTTTATTTCGTTTAAATTAGTTTTGTTAATTTAATTAAATAAGACTACAGTGTATGTGAATTATATCAGCACAGGGATGGGACACTGTTGATCATATACTGCTGTGTTGATGTTGGTCTCAAACTTTTAACGTGAACTGACCGGTCCGATGAAGCCGAGCAAAGAGGTACGTGTGAACGGTCGATCGCTAACAGGAGAGCCAGACGCCGTCACTGGAATCGTCTAGAGGCAAAAGGAACATGTAATTTATTCAAGCTTCATTTAAACCCCACCAGCATACAGTCAAGATGAATCCTAGGTTCATATTCACTATATATGCTAACTGCATAGAGTGTAGGGTATAACAAATAATAATATATTCTATATTCTATATTCTATATAGACCCTATATAGTACAATATATATCTAATAAAAGTAATAAGTGCCTACTGGAAATGGTTAATCACTTACATGTTACATTTATTAGATTTTTTTTTTTTATTAAATAAAAATCAAAAGACACAGGACACAGAGGGACAGCTCATGTTGGACGTTTGGGGGACAAAGTTAGGGAGGACAGATTAAGATGGTTTGGACGTGTTCAGAGGAGGGAGAGTGAGTATATTGGTAGGAGAATGTTGGACACGGAGCTGCCAGGCAGGAGGCGAAGAGGAAGGCCAAAGAGGAGGTATATGGAGGTAATAAATGAGGGTATGAAGCTAGTGGGTGCAAGTGTTGAGGATGCAGAAGATAGGGATAGGTGGAGAGCGATGATTTGCTGTGGCGACCCCTGAAGGGAAAAGCCGAAAGAAGAAGAAGAAAAGACACAGGACTCTTTTTGCCAAAAAGTTTAATAAACATGTTTCAATAGGCTTGTGTTAGGGAATTAGAAAGAGATCGTGAGATCTTAAATATTCAAATATGAATTATCTGACATGAAATATGTAAATATAATGGAAATTCAATTACAACTCATTCTGACAAATCTAATATCTGATATTGGAGGAAGGTACAACTCCATTATTCATGATAACCTGAGAGGTCATAAGTCCATCGTGCAGGTCAGAGGCGTGTCCTCACCTCAAACACGTTCTTGGTGATGCCGGGCAGGCCGTAGTAGGACACACCCGTAGTGCAGGAGCTCACACAGATCTCACCCACCTCGTCCGTCCTGCAGAGGTACGGTGTTCCTTCTGGTCGCACCACACACACCAGCGCTGACACACACACACGGACATCAGATGACCATATTAGTGCTGCAACGTTGCTGTTACACTTCAAATGCAAAGCTTGAGCTGTGAGTTTCAACTGCTGGACCTTTAACAAGATCTCTAAAGATGGTTTCATTTGAAAGGTGTACACACACTTACACATACACACACACATACGTGAATATACATAAATGCCATCTCTGTCTCACCTCCAGGCATCACTTGACCTACATCCTGCAGTGTGAGCACGGCCAGTTTCTCCTCCATGTCCACTCGGATCACGCCATGACTCAGACTGCTCATGGAGAGAACCGCTTTACCTGGAGGAGGGACTCCCATTTCAGGAGGCCTGAGACAATAAAAACACACACAAACACACACAGACACACATGCACACACTCTGAGTTGTACCACTGGGTGTCACCTAAATACAACACTACAAATTCAACAAAATACAACAAATTTCAAAATGCTGTATGCAGTGTGTGAATGATGTCTGATACCTGATTAGTATTAAATAATTACAAAAAAAAGTAAACAATTTAAATGTGTATGTTGAAAACAAACATGTATGTTGGGAAAAAAACAACTTTTATCCATTCATTACATCCTTATCCTAGATTGAATACTAACAATAAGCATACAATTATTGATGGTGTGTGTATGGATAGGAATATCTTAATTTTATTTAAGCTGCTTTTATTTAAAAGAATTAAATTTGCTGCATTAATAATTATGTCAACATCCTTATAGGAATGTGTGTGTGTGTGTGTGTATACCTGCGGATGGCGACAGTCAGAGCCTCGGCTGAGCTGGCACAAGGACAAATCACCTCAGGCCGCAAACCACGACCCTGAAATACGTTCAAGAAAGCATCGCAGGAGGAGATCGACCCTGCACACACACACACGCACACACATACCACACACACACACATTTATGTTCCTTACTCGTCTTATACTGCATATACATATACATATACTGTGTGTGTGTGTGTGTGTGTGTGAACTCACAAGGATTGGCTCCGTCTGCCACAATCAGCATGCGTAATGAGCTCAGACTGACGTCTCTCTGATCTCTCTGAGACAGCAGTGACCAGTGCATGTCCCTCGACTTCACCACAGCAACGCGTGCTGCCCGGCAACAACGCATGCAAACACACACACACACACAAATCACATGTCAGCACTATAACACTATAAACCAAACACACTTCAACACACAATAAATACACAAAACATACAGTATACCTGTCACATGCACTCATACCCCAATAACACACACGTCCCTCAATAACACACACTCAAATGTGTGAATGTAATACAGCACAATGAGTTACTGAAGAGGCAATCATTAGTACAACACACGCACACACACACACACACACACACACACACACACACACACACACAGGATGCCCCTGACCTTTGTAGGTGTGTACTTTTTGGATCCAGCTCAAAGGGTTGACCTTCATCAGGGAATATGGGATGCTGATCACGTGCATCCGGTTCATCACACTCTACCACATATCCCCACGGTTACCATCACGACGGACACAAAGAAACAGGGTATTAATGAGAGATTCACATTAGAACTTGAAGTAATGTAAATAAACACAAGTGCAGGTGTGTGTGTGTGTGTGTGTGGTGCCATTTACACTGCTGATAAAATAATGATGTGTATATTTAAGGTGCAGGGTGTGTACTCACAGTGAGAACACCATGCCAAAGGCCTGCATCACGCTTAAAGTCCAGAACATTAGTGATGGTCTCACCTACAGAGAGAGAGAGAGAGAGAGAGAGAGAGAGAGTGAGTAAGAAAAACAGAACAAGAGACAGCAAGAAACAGAAAGAAAGTGAGACAGAGAGAAAGAGAGACAGACAGTGAGTAAGAAAAACAGAACAGGAGACAGTGAGAAACAGAGAGAGAGAGAAAGAGACAGAGAGAAAGAAAGAGAGACAGACAGTGAGTAAGAAAAACAGAACAGGAGACAGTGAGAAACAGAGAGAGAGAGAGAGAGAGAAAGTGAGAAAGTTCCAGTGTCTTTGAGCTGTTAGCAGTTATTTATGGGATCCTGTGACAAGATTGAATTGACTACGGCTGTCCTCAAGTGTGTGTGTGTGCGACACAGAGAGAGAGATACTGGCATCAGCTTAAGCATTTAAGCCTCATTGTGAATGATACTTATAAAACAAATGCATGACATTGAGACCATCTTAACATCACACACACAGCCAAGTCCAGCAGGCCATCACTAGGTGCTTCATGTCTGATGTTCTACTTCCAAAAAAATGGAAAACACCAATATTTCTGTCTGGGAAAATTAAGCACAGCACAGCATAGCACACTCACACTACAAACAATTTACAGCATCTGATCAGAGTTTGATCGTCTGACTACAGTTCGAGTTTTGCTGGTCAAGAAAACATGGAGGGAGGAAATTAGGGTCAAGCTGATGTCTCTCTCCCAGTCTCTCTTCTCTTTCTCTTGGTGTGAAGGTAACTCTGGATTTACAGACACACACACACACACACACACACTCACCCTCGGTGTAACCACAGGCTTGCGTCAGCGCATGGCAGTGAGCCAACATGGCAGCGTGTGACACGGTGATGCCCATCGTGCTGCCTTCCTTACTCGTCTTATACTACAGAAACAGAAAAGAGAAATCAGTCCCAGAGACGTATTATCTTTGTAGCAAGGAGCACTGAAGCTCTTCATGGTGCTTCAACACCTAGGTCTAAATCCCTAACACAATACATTTAATCAACTAGCAAATAAACAGTGGTGTTGTCCTGACTATCATTATTTCTACTGGTGCTAACATTAAGCAGGTACCAAAAAGCACACAAATGGGAATTTTGGTTCCGGACCATTGGATGCACAAAATACACACAATTCCAATTTTCTAGAGCCAAAGGTTCAGGTGCAAATAGTTCTGGGCTTTATTAAGTCAAGTCAAGTGGGTTTTTATTGCCATTCCTCTATACAGCTTGTATACACTGAAAGAAATGGAGTTTCTCCAGGAGCATGGTGCAACACATCACTACATCAGTACACGGCACTACATAAAGTGCAAATACACAATAGTGTGAGATGAGTGCAGGACAGTAAATATACAGAAAAAAATAACACACAGAACATGGGCTGTAACTGTAAAGTTAGTAGTGTAGCAGCAACACTGGCAGCAAAATGAGTTCAGAGTTGATGTAATATCAATATTGTGATAAATTGTGTTACTTTATAACACTAAGATGGTATGTTACTGTAAAAAAAAAAAAAAGAAATTAAAATCTATTTCTGGACCAGTTATTTCACCTTTCTTTCATTTACTTTAACTTTTACAAAGTAAAATATCTTCGAAACCCTACAGAACTGACAGAAAGTTCTGATGCAACACACAAGGAATGTTGCACAAGCTGCATGTCAGAGTGTACTAGTGGTGCTAAACTGGGATAGATAATGACACACACACACACACACACACAGCACTTACCTCAATGTAGGCTGTCTCATTGCTGCTGTCTCTGATTGGAGGATTCCAGTCTTTAGGGGGTTTCACAACATGTTTCCCATCAGTAACAAACCACAGTAAACGGGGCCAACCTGCACACACACACACACACACACACACACACAAACAATTGTTTATACAAAGAATATAACTGACTAATACAAGTATTTGAAATTATTATGCCTCAATATTAATATTTTAAATGTTAAAAGAATTCTGAATAATTCTCAAAGGCTCTATTGAATCATTTAAAAATAGTTCTGGACACAAACGATGGAGTGTCTGGACTAGCCGTCGGGAGCAAACATGAACACACATTCACACACTCAATCATACATAATGGCAGCTTGGAGTAGCCAATTCATCTACTGTCATGTTTCTGGAAGTTCAGAGGAAACTAGAGAACCCAGAGGAAACCCACAGAGACACAGGGAGAACTTACGAAACTCCGCACAGACAGTAAATCGAGCTCAGGATCAGTCATTGTTTTATTCATACAGCACAAGCAGATGTGGGAGCATCTTCGAATGGAGCATGAGATTCAGAGCTCAGCGCAGTACACTGGGCACAGGTTCAGCACAACTTGGCAGTTAAAGATGAGTAAAGACCAGATGATGTTTTCCAATCTTCAACTGTCCAGTTTCGGTAAGCCTGTGTCCACTGTAGCCTGAGATTCCAGTGGTCTTCTGCTGTTGTGGCCCATCTGTCTTAATGTTCAACATGTTGTGTGTTCTGACATGCTTTTCTGCTCACTGTGGTTGGCAAACGTGTTTATTTCAGTTACTTACTGTCAGCTTGATCCAGCCTGGCCTTGACCTCTCTCATCAATAAGCCATTTCCGCCTGTAGAACTGCTGCTCACTGAATGTTTTTTTTTTTTCCGTTTGGTTGGTTGTTTTCTGCACCATTCTTTGCACCAACTTTAGAGACAGTTGTGCATGAAAACAGATCAGCAGTTTCTGAAATACTCAAACCAGTCCATCTGGCACAAACATCCATGCCACAGCGATCATATTTCCCCCCATGCAGATGTTAAATTAACATTAACTGAAGCTCTTGACCTGTATCTGCATGATTTTATGCATTGCCCTGCTGCCACATGACTGACTGATTGGATAGTTGCATGAATGTGCATGTGTACAGATGTTCCTAAAACGTGGCCAGTAAGTGTATATGCCTAAACGTTTGTGTGGTCTGGGCTGTAATCTAGACTCCTAGCCTGAATTACTGTCCCAGTCCCCATTCTCTATACTGAATATACATAAAAAATACATGATGCTGTTCCTGTTAATAAAATTACTATTTCTAGTCCTATCAACATCATGACGCTTTAATAAGTCTATTTGTAGGTATACTTTATTTACATAGTTTCACGTTTAAATTGTTATATGTTATTTGTTATATTACAGCTTCCTGACGTTTGTTCCCCAGACTTTTCAGACCAAATATGCGCCCTTGGTACTGGATAATTCAGGATGATTCTAAATTATTCTAAATGACCTGAATTACTCTAAATGATTCTGAATGATTCTTACCAATGATTAATGATTATGAATGAGCCTAAATTATTCCAGATGCTTCTGAATCAATCTGAATGATTTTTAAATACACGAATTTTGAATTATTCAGAATGGTTCAGTGGTCATTCTAATTGATTCACACTGAAATGATTCAATTCATTTATTTGAATGATCGAGAATGTTTCTAAACTTCGCTGAAGGATTCTAAACGATTCATTATGAATAACTGTGAATTAATTATTCAGGCTGGTTACGAATGAATCAGATTCATTACGATTGATTCAGGATTATTCTGAATGACTTAAAATAATTAAAAAAATTTTCAAATGATTCTGAATCAGTATGAGCATTTCAGGATGTCTCTAAATTTTGCTGAATGACTCTAAATAATTCTGAACCATTGTGAAGGAATGTAACTGTGAATGAATTACTCCAGCTGATTCTAAATGAATCAGAATGATTCTGAATCACTGAGAATGATTGTGAGTGACTGAGAGTAATTCTGAATCACTCAGGATGACTCTGAATGACTCAGCATGATTCCAAATGACTCATGATGACTCTGACCAATCCTAAATGATTATGAATGATTATGAACTGGAAAGGAATCATTTGTTTTCGTGGTGTACTGACCTTTAAACGTGGCCACCTCTCCAGTGTGAGCTTTAGGAAGACCTTTCTGACACACATCAGTAGTTAAAGCCAGAGTCACACCACAGCTGCCTAAGAGAAACCCGATCTGCTGACTGCCCGCATCCTGCATACAGAGAGAGAGAGAGAAAAGAAAAGACATTGCGAAGGTCAAACCTTCAGAGTCTTGCCAACAGAGGTCTCAGTTCTGCTTTACACAAACACAGTAAACTCAGTTAGACATAAAGTCTGGAGAAAAGCAGTGTGAGCTCTGCTCATTTACACTTCTGTTCGACTCATATCACACTCTCACATTAACGTCACCTTCAACTGTATATCTTTCTCTCTCTCTCTCTCTCTCTCTCTCACACACACACACATATATCAAAGCTGGGCTGGAGCTGTGCCGACATAAAATCTCCCCTCGCCCTTTCTGTCGTCTGAGAGGAAGAAGAGGGTGCGAGCAGTCTGTTTAACAGCAGTTGCCAGAACACCAGCAGACAGACAGCAGAGAACCTGGCAAAAAATAAATTATATGCCTTTGGGCAGAACGTTTCAGAGCACCAGCAGCGTTTCCACCTGCACACAGTTTGGCACCAAACTCTTACAGACATTTTTTTTTTTTTCATTTAGTCATTTGGCAGGCACTCATATTCACTTACAAAATGTGTAAAAAAGCTGATGGTACTTGGAGAATAAGTACAGTTTCATAACCTGAAAAACTAGAAGCTAGGTGCTGGTTTGCAAGTAAGTGTATTAAAAAACCGCAACCAATGCAAAAGTGTAAAGAAGGAAAAGAGATTAGATCATCTTGTTTAATGTAAGTCCTGAGGTATCCTTCAAGTCCCTGTCTTATTTGCTTGTTTATTCATTTGATTGGCAATAAAATTAAGTCAGACACTTTTTAAATTAAAAAATACTTCTCAACCTGCTCTTCCAAACACAACATTGCATATTATAATTATAATATAAATAAATAAGTTTTTGATGCAACCTAAAACCATGGTTCTCAAAGTGAAGTACAGCCATAGGGATCATAATTTTATGCATTTTGTTATACTGACAGAAATTACAATTATTTATAATAACTACAAATAATTTCAAATGAAATCTTATGAATTTTGTAAATTGATTAAAATGGCTGAAAATGTAAACATCAGAAATAATAATTAAAACAGACTCCCAGGCTCCAATAAAGAGCCAAAAATTATTGTACAACTTTAAATAATATGTGTAAACTTTGATTAGTTGGATCATGTTGGTAAAATAATTCTGTACTGAGGAGATCAGAGAAGGGAATCCTAGCTCCAAAAAACCTAGAGAACCTCTGATTTATAGCAAAAGTACAGGTCCAGTTGATGCATGCATAGTTATACACATTTTACCTGCAGAGGGCAGCAATGTGCCACACACAGAGACAGGTAGCATGTGTACATATGTGTGTGTGTGTGTGTGTGTGTGTGTGTGTGTGTGCATGTGATGTTACCTTTCGTGTAAGTGGCACCTCTATGGGCACAGGCACTAACTCTGCCAGGAGACAGCCGTAAAACGCCACCATGAACATCACAGGGTCGTTGTTGGGGAAAACGAGGGCGACCTGAGCAAAATGAGACAGAGTGAAAAACGCATAATAATCACCACATTCTGCTTACAACAAACATTTAAAGGAAAAGTTCAGCTGAGAATAGTTTCCCCATATGTAGCTGATCAAACATGGTGTCATGAAAAAAAAATTGTATGAACCATCTATCCATCCACCACATCCAACTAATAAATAAATTCAGAGTAAGGGTCACTTCAAAAATAAAGCAGCCTCCAGTTTAGCATATCTAAACCCTCACAAACTCAGCAACACTGTTTGGACCTAAATAGGAATAAAGCTATTTAAAATAAATAAATAAATAAATAAAACTTTATGTAGCAATTTACCGAAACAGGAAAGGCCCTGAGGTGCAGAAACTTAATTTACTTCCAGCTGAAAAGTTCATTTTGCTTCATGCTAAGTTCATCGAGGTAAACTGTGAACCATGAGAGCATGAGTGAGCACTCTTCTCTGAGGAAGAAAAAACTAAAGAACCGATAATTATTAAGTAGAGCTTCACTATTTAATTAATGGCACCCACAATTGCAAATCAAACAAACAAACAAACTAGCTAGCTAGCAAATTAGCAAAAGTTTTGCTAGTTAGCTAAACATCTAGTGAAAACTCTGCTCAAGGCCATGTTTAAAATAAATAAATGAATAAAAATACACATGGAAATATGACAATATTATTCAATTACACCTTCAAACTTTGGCCCATGCCTCATACTTGAGTCTGATACTGATGTCCGGAGGAAAAGAAATGATTCAACCAGCTCTATGTAAGTAGCTCTATTTGTCTATTTTATAGATAAGTGTGTTACATAGTATTAGACACCACATAAGCAAGATACATCTCAACATGGGATGTGAGTGTGTCGTGTACACAATACTAAACTGGAGGCTACAAGGTTCTCTGACATGTTAGCTCCTTTACCCTTGTAGCTCCAGGGTAAAGCTAAAGACTCAAACTTTAGACATAAGGCATGTCTTAGCTGATTGACTTGGCCTACATTTGAAATAAGCTTTATTTTATTTTTGACAAGCTGTTCCTATAATGACTGCTCATGGTGATGAATGAGATGTCTGACCCTGTCCCCAGGCCGCAGCAATGGTTCATTCCGGGAGCTGAGTTTGTTCAGAAGTGTGTATGCCAGTTTCTGACTGCGTGTCCATAACTTCCCTGTGACACACACACACAAACCAATAAATAAATGATACTTTTATATTATTATGATGATCCTAATTAATTAATACACCATTGACTCATGGTTAATATTGTGTACCGTATGTGAGGGTGTAAAGGGGTTTGCCCGTGTTGTCCAGTGATGTGAGACAGGGACTTTTAGGATGTGTAGTGCCCCATCGCTGCAGAGAGGCCAGGAGAGACGGCGGCCGTTTTGTCCCCACATCTAACAGTTCGCCACGCAGAGGAGTCATCTGGACCCCCTCCGGTTTGGGCTGGTTAGGGTCCGGCTGCTGGACTGCAAAGAGAGATAGAGAGAGAGAGAGAATTAACACACTAATTTATTTTTTCATCTTCAGTAAGAGCTTTATCCTGGTCAGGGTCACGGTACATCCGGAGCCGATGCCGGGAACACTAGAAAGGAGGCGGGAATCCACCCTGGAAGGAATGCTGGTACAATGCTGGTACCAACATACACACACACAAACACACACATTAACATGTTCGTGTTTATTTATTCATATTAGTGTTAATATTGTTCACATGAATACAAATTAGTTTTTTATTATTCCTGAATATTATCAGCTTTATCAGCTTTGGCAAACATTGACAGAAGAATAGATGAATTATACCATGGATGGGTGGGCAGACTGATGGAGGGATGGACTAATAAATGGATGGATGAAGTGATAAAAGGATAGATGGTTGGATGTGTCAGTAAAGTAAAGAGGCTGGGTGGAAAGAGAGTGATCTGAATGGCTACGGGGTAAATGGATGTTTGGATGGAAAATGGGTGGATAGATGGATGATGGATGGATGGATGGATGCATCCTCATTAGGTTGATCTACAGTACAGAGTCTGTATTTAGTCATAAACATTTGACTGGTTAGGGGATAGATGGATGAAACAGATGGATTAGTAAATGGATGGTTGGATGGATAGATAAATACACAGAAATGCAATACTGTATACCAACAAAATACAAAGTGAGAGTGTTGAGGGAGAGACAGAGTGAGAGAGAGAGAGAGAGAGAGAGAGAATGAGAAAGAGAGTTGTTACAGTGTCTTTGAGCTGTTAACTGTTGTGCTGTTATTTATGTCATCCTAAGAAAAGAATAGATGGCCTATGGCTGGAAACAGCTGTGTGCGTGTGTGTATGTGTGTATGTGTGTATGTGTGTGTGCACGTGCGTGTGTGTGTGTGTGTGTGTGTGAATAAACAGTGAAAAATGAAGGTGAATAAAAGAAGCAGGGAGAGCAGATGACTGATTTATTTCAAATGCCACTCAGCTAAGTGAACTTTACATCACACACACACTCTACCCTATATGTAACTCCAACCATTTTTTCAAAACACAAGAGGCGCTAACACAAGAGACGCGAAACACAAGAGACGCTAACACGAGAGAGTTAATGTGCATGACAAAAACTACACCAATGACCCATGTTTGCTGCCAACTAGCTGCTACCGTAGCACATGACCCACACTTTGTTTACAGGGGCGGGACGTATCTTAAAGAGCATCTGATTGACGAAAATTTCACTGAATTCAAAATGAGTAAATTCTTTGCTTTATAAAAATAATTTTCACAACAATATCTTCACAACAGCAAGAGGCAGACAAATTTTGATTTCATGGCCACTTCAAGACAGACAGATCCAGCTGCATGTAAGACGTAAGATAGCCTTGACAGGTGTGTGTGCTCCAACCCCCCAAAAGTAACAAACTAATATAACAACACACCTTAATATCTCTATGTATTGCTAGGGGAAAAATTGAGACGTGTGCTAGCACATGACTAAAAGTTACTGGCACCAAAGGTCTAGGGATTAACCTATTCAATAGCTAAAGCTAGTCCCTGTTGTATTGTTCAGCAGTCTAAGCTTCCCTTCAGTGTCAATGCTAAACCTCCTACAGCCCAAAGCAAAATTCAGTTTGGGGAATTCTTTCTTTTTTTCTAGATAATACATTTCCTCTCAACCTACCATCCAGGAGCTCCTCGAAATCGTCCACGAAGAACTCACACAGCGGCGGCCGTTTGGGTCTCTTCAGTGTATTCAAGAGCTGCTGGATTTTAGACGAAACACGACTGTTCACAGGGACACCTTCAGGTGAAAGAGAGAGAGAGACAGAGACAGAAGGAGAGACAGAAAGAGGGATGGAGGAGATAAAAATGAATGGGAATGAGATGAAAACATGAAGGGACGCCAGGATGCTTTCACATCATGGCCTTTCAGTTACATCAAGCCAGAAGGACCTTAAGAGTCATTCTGACGCTGTGATCGGTAGACACTTGGCTCCGCCCAGTGGGAGCTCTCGGGCTGTCTGATTGGACCAGCTTTGATTAGACTACGCTGCCTGGCAACAACCTGCTACCAAGTAAAGGCATGAGCTTCTTTCATGAATGGAGAATGTATCAATCTGTCCACTGCACAAAATACATCAAAATATGACTAGTAATAAAATAACCATTACATATATTCTATCACTATACTATCAATAATATGTAAATATATATTATAGTATAGTAAACTGTGATTATAATATTACAGTGGATAAGATTATAGTCCTGTATTACTATAATATTACTATTAAGTATTATATATATATATATATATATATATATATATACACACACATTCTAACACTACATATAATGATTTTCAATTAAAATACAAAGTCAGATCCATAAATATGTGGACATTGACAAAGTTATTGTTATTTTAGTTATACTGTCTACCACAGTATATTGATGTTGAAATTAAATAATAATTATTTATTATATATTTTCTTGTTACTTTGTGCAGATTTTCAACTATAATTTGAGGGTATTTACGTCCAAATGAGGTGAACAGTGTAGGAATTACAACACTTTTTATATAAATCTGAAGTCTGGAACCCATAGACATAACCAGACACTGGGATTCTTCCCTGGTGATGCTCTGCCAGGTTTTTACTGTCGGCTTTTACTTTTACTCTTTTAGCTGTCTTCACTTCCTGCCTGTTCTCGAGCCAATTGGGCCGTGTCTTCAGTTTTGCCTTCAGCAAGAGAAATGCATCTCAGTTGGATTCTGGTCAGGTGATTGACTTGGCCACTGTAAAACATTTCACTTCCTTGCCTTAAAAAAATCTTGGCTTGTTTTGAAATATGTTTCAGGTCATTGTCCATCTACACTGTGAAGTGCCATTTAATGGGTTTTGAAGCATTTGGCAGAATGTGAGCAGATAATATAGCCTTATACACTTCAGAATTCATCCTGCTGCTATTGTCAGCAGTCACATCATCAAGAAATACAAGGGAACCAGCATGTACACACCATCGCCATAAAATGTGGTGGTATGCTTCGTGTCATGAGCAGCTCCTTCTCTTCTCCATACTCTTCTCTTCCCATCATTCTGGTACAAGCTGATGTTGTTCCAGCATATTACAGGTTTTGTTTTGTTTTTTTAAGATGTTTCTGGCAAACTCTAATCTAGACTTCCTGTTTTTGATTTACCAATCGTTGCATCTTCTGATAAACCCTCTGCATTTACTCTGGTGATGTCTTCTCTTGATTGTTGACTTTGACACAGAAACACCTACCTCCCGGAGGGTGTTCTTGATCTGGCAAACTGTTGTGAAAAGGAAAGAAATCTTCACCATGGAATGAATTCTTCTATCATCCACCACAGTTGTTTTATGTGGTCTTCCAGGCCTTTTGGTGCTCCTGAGCTCTCCAGTGTGTTCTTTCTTTGGATATTTTGACTTCATATAGAGAGTTAACAGCAACAGATTAGAAATCTAAATTTAACACTTAAAATCAACCCTAGACCTTTTATCCGTTTACTTTTAAGTGAAATAATGAGGGAATAACACACACCTGGCCATGGAACAGTTGAATTGTCCAATTACTTCTGGTCCCTTAAAAAGGGTCTGTAAAGGGTCTTAAAAGTGCTGTAATTCCTTCACTCTTTATCTAATTTGGATGTAAATACCCTCAAATTAAAGCTGAAAGTCTGCCTTGAGAACACATTCATTATTTAATTTAAACCCCAATTTACTATGGTAGAGAGCTAAAGTAACAATAACTTTGTCAATGTTTAAATATTTATGGACCTGACTGTATGTACGGAAATGTGAAATGATTTTTTTTTACTTCACGTTTTTCACTTTTGTGCTTTAGTCAATATTACAGTATCTAGTTCAATGCAAATATATAAGCAAAATATTTATTAAAATATATAAGATGAAATCTACTGAACAATAATAATGTTTTATGTAATATTTAATACAGAATAACTATTGAAAATAAGCTGATGGTTTGATAATGCTTCAGACAGTCACAATGACACAAATAAAAAAAAAAAAAGTGAAACAAAGAAAAATGATGACTTACTGAAGACTGCAGTGACAGGATGAATCCACAGAGAGTTTGTGTGCGTGCGTGCGTGTGTGTGTGCATGGTGAGCTGTCTGGAGTGTGGTGTGTATATGTGCTCTGAAGTCTATGTATACTGTATATTTATAGCCCAGGGTGAAAAGAGACACAGCTGCAGTGTGACCGCAGCCTTATCACTTTATGTCACACACACACACACACACACACACACACACACACACACACAAAATCCATCTATGCTGACATACACACACACACAAACAAACAGATCATCCATCCTCACACACACACACACACACACACTGAAGAATAGAAATCAACTATTTAAAAGATGAAATTCTCTTAATTTGTTAACTGTTTAAAGTAGCAAATTCTTCTGTTGGCTTTTGTTTATAAACACAGTTAATCTCAAAGAAATTACAAAAAAGGTTTTAAATGCCAATGCCAGCATGGAGAAAACAGCAAGGCCACAGAACATATTTGTTTCTTATTAGCTGCCAGGTTTCTATTCAATCCTTCATAAGAGTAGCTCTAACAAAGAACCAACAAAAATTAATCAATGCTCGTAGTCCGGTTATTCTATATTTATGCTTCAGTACTGTAACCGAATTGAACATTTAATTGATACACTCTCATGTATCTGATGAAGAATAGCCTGTGTGTGAATGTACATAGCATGAAATGAGACCCCGCTGCTGACAGAAAGGTAAGGAGCTTCTTCACCGCGAGTCGATTGGCTGCGATGTGTGTACGTGTCAGAGGGAGGTGAGCACTGTTGCTGTGGCGATGCAGCGACTCACCGTCAGCTGTGTCCATAGCACTGCTGGGGTGGGTGTGTGTGTATCCACGAGGAAGGCCTCTCACCGAGGCTACCTGTGAACGCTCAGACAGCCCTGTCACATCCGGAGGAGCACAGTGGTTATCTGACAGAGGTGAAAGGTCACAGGGGAATAAAATCACAATATCGCTGGAATAAGGACTTTAATGGCAGGGTAGGAAAATATTCAATTTAAGTCTATGGACTATGATTCATCAAGATCATTTTATTCGCTTTACTATTATAATACAGTATATACACTATACGCCCTATATACAGATATATTATATTCACTATACTGTTATAATATAGTCTATAGCTACACTATACACCATAAAGTACCATATTAAGTAATAGTTAAAACCATAATGGAGGCTGCAACAGAAACAAGAGGAGCAGTCTTTTTTCTCACGTCTCCAGAAAAAAAATCTGTTGAAGTTTCTCTAAGCTACTTGAAAGAATTTACCAGCTGATTTCCTTATAAACCTGCACGAATATATCCCTGAGAGAACTGATGCAGCTTTAACGTCAAAGTGGGACCACAGCAAATTGACTTGGTTTCATTTATTACTGTTTCTGCAATTTTATATGCAGAAATAGTGCATTCCATTACCTCTGAAGGCATTTTTGCCTTATAGAATTTCTTTACAAGACTATATATATATATATATATATATATATATATTTTTTTTTTTCCTTTTCACTAGACACACTGAAAATGGTCTAGAATATCATTACATAAGAATACAATTTGAAACACAGCTTATAGCTCTATAAATAGAGATTTAGTAGGCTGAAGGTGAAGGCAACGCTGAGTAAAACTCTTTGACAATTGATAGCCTTTGTATACACACAGGAGAAAGGAGTACACAGCTTGTCAAAAGCAGCTGGAACATTTCAGAAAACTGTCAGGAAGATGTCAAAATGAGGCCCAATTAAAAAAAAAAGCCACAGAGGAGGAAAGAGGTCTTTCTTTACTCTAGGAACAGATTGGCACGAGCTGGCAGTGAGAGTATTGAAGGTGATAAGCTCCACAGCTTAACGGATAAGTCAACTCAGAGCACCGAGGTGCAAAAGAGACACACGCCAGCGGCATGATTCACCTTTCAGAGTTCAGATCTTATTGCAAAGGAAGTCTGCTAAACTAAAAGTTCACAAAATCACTAGCATTGACACAAAACACTATATCTGAAGACCGACGCATTTGGGGCCAGGTACACCAGCAGGCCTTACACCTAGTGTAAGAAGAACTGGTCAGATCCTTCGTCATGTAAATTACTGGTAATTTCATTATGACCAGGCCTAAATTTTAATCCTAGCTGGGATACATAGGTTTGTAGGGGGTTCTTAGGGTTGGAGTGTAGGGGATAAAAGTTGTGTAGGTGATAAGAGAGTAGTGTAAGTGTTACGGGGTATATACTTAGTTGTATGCTGTTATATATGGTGTTAGGGGGCATTTAGGGTTTAGTGTAAGCAGTATACAGAGTATTAGGGGTATTTAGGGTGTAATATAGGGGCTATACAGGATGTTGGGTTATTAAGTTGTAGCCTGTGATGTATGTGGGTATAAGGCATATTACCATTGTAGTGTAGGGTATATAATGTGTATAAGATATAAAGTAAAGAGAGTCTAGAAGGTGTAAAGTGGGTGTAGTGCAGTTGGAACACAAAGAGTAGGAGTAGTTAGGTTGTTGTGTAGGGTGTCTACAGGGTGATTAAAGATATATACAGGGTGTTGGAAGGTATTTAGGATTCAGTGTAAGAGTGTAATAGGTTAAGAAGTATACAGGGTGTGCTAAGTGTTAAAGGTGTAGAGTAGGGGTGTGATGTACAGGATGCAGTGTAGAGGGCACATAAAAATGTAAAAGGTATAAGGGGTACAGTGTAGGCTGGTGATTTGGGTGTAATGTAGAAGTAAAGTAAGGGGTATTAGGTGTATTAGGGTAAAAGGGTGTTAGGAGGTATAGGAGCTGTAGTATAATATTTATGTAATATTTTTTGTTGTATTCTAAGATGTGGTGATATACGGGAAATGCACATTTTAGTGTAGGAGGTATTTGAGGTGTACTGTAGAATGTATGCAGGGTGGTAGGGGTATTTTTGGTCTTGTGCAAGGTAGGGACATACAAGAACTTAGAGGATAATTAGGGTGTAGTGTACGTGGCATACAAGGTATTACACAAGTTTTACACATTGGGTGCAAATTGGAAAGTGGTGGCCTACAAATGGTATAGAGCAGCAGAAGCAGTTGAGGTACTGACCGAGTTGTGTGTGAGCCATGACGTCAGCCAGAACAGTAGCAGCTGTGGCAGAGTTTGAGGCGGAGTTAGTGCTGTGTTGGCTCCGCCCACCTGGGTACGATGAAGTGGAGGAGGCAGAAGAGGAAGTGGATGAGCAGTGGTGATGGATGACGCGGTTGAACCAGTGTTCCACATTCGGATTTGGTGCCTGGAACGGTGATGATGACGCCATCCGTCCCTCATCCTCTGATGCTGAGGATGTGTCTGTGAGGAATGAGAGAGTCAGCATCAGCACACACACACACACACACACACACAAGAAGATAAGATCTGATGAAAACTACCAATTTATAAGGCAGTTAAATTAGTCCTGGGAATCCCAGTGTATGCATATTTTAGTGTTTTCTAGTCAAACATCAGTGATCAAAGCCCGCATGGAGTGAGAGTCACATCACCATCAAGGGCTTTGAACAGAAGAAACATCTAACCAATTTTCATCAGATTTGTACTGCATCTTTAACCAGCTACTTAACATAGCCATCAATATTGTAGCAGTGCTAGTCAGATCCCAGCGATTTAGAAAAAGAAAATTGTAGCCTATGTTCATCTGCCCATTCAACCATCCATCCATCCATCCATTTATCCATCTATCTACTATCTAAAAAACAATTAGGATGGGGCTTCCTAAAACACAAATCATTAGAAAACTTTAAACTCTTTTACGTTAATACATCACTTTTCATATTAATTCTGTGAGACAAGTCTATTTGTGTGTGGCTGCTGGTCCACAGATGTTGTACACACCCGGTCCCATCTACCTGTCTTTCAAATATATGACCTTCTAACAAACCTTTCATAATCAGTCTTATTAATAAATAAATATTAATTAATAAACAGTCATAATCAGTCTTATAAATTACAATAATAAACAATTAATAACCAGGCATGAACTTGTTGGAGACAGAATGAATGCACTTTGTAATTTGAGACAGCCATAAACATCAGTGCTACAGAGAAAACAATATTTACCACGCCTCACTTACTTTTTTTTTTATCTTTTCTTATTTTCAATCTACTTTTCATTAAAAATATACACAAGGGCATATACGAATTATAAACAAAGGAAAGTTCCCCTCATAGTCTGAGACAATTGGTAAAGGTTAAATAAGACCAACACAAGAACATACACAAAAACATATACAATTTTCTAAATGGTTTTACGGCATATTGTGATGTTATTAACATTAATTAACATTATCACATCAATGACAGTCTGAAGCAACAGTCATAATCAGTCTCATTAATCTCATTTGAGAAACCAGGCATGAACTTGTTAGAGACAGAAGAATGCCCGTTGTAATTTGAGGCAGTCTTAAACAGCATTGGGACAGAGAAAAAGCTTCTGAAGGAATACACTGCTGAATATTTACCACGCCTCACTTGCTTTTCTTATTTTCACGCTACTTTTCATTAATATATACACAAGGGCATATACAAACTATAAACAAAGGAAATTTCCCGTCATAATTTGAGACATGTCCAGTGTCTGAAGTTTGCTTCTCAAATTTGCATAGGAGCTAGGAGGCTAAGACAAGCTTATACACGGTTTTTCCTCCATAGAACATTTTGTTGTGGCTGTCATAGTGATATTTCAGACCCCCTCACATGAAAATGTGGAAATTCATTGTCCACCTTTGTGTAATACTTGTACATTAGTAGCATTTTACAGATTTATTTGCATTAATTAGCTGGTTAATGCTAGTTAATGAACTATTTTAGCATTAGGCTCATTTTTAGGTTATGCCTAGTTTGTTTCTGGTTCACAAAACAGTAGCAAGCTACAAAACAATGACCCAAAATAAAACTTCTAAGCTGATTTAATAATGTCAGGTATATTTTTGTTAGCTAATTAGCAAACATTTCAGTTCTAGCTCTAACATGGAGACAGAAGTATAGAAACGCCAGAGACTGCTGTTGTCACTGGCAGCCATTTTGTTTTTGTCCATTATCTGATGGGACAGCTTGGTGCATAAATTGTTCACTCCACATTTTTAATTGTTTGGCATTTCATATTTAGTCAAAATATAGTCCATCATTTAACAGTAGTACATTTGTTCAGTTATGCACACTCAAACACCAGCTTGTTTTTTTGCTCTTAATCCAGTACTTTTTTTTAGGACCTGAGTTAAACTTGTGAATAGACGCTACTGATATTGTACCTGTCTTGTTTCTTTTCTCTACCGCACTACAACAGTGAGATTTTTTCCCCCACAATGCCCTTATGATGTTTTTGTTCTTCTTCTGAAAGTATTCTTTACAAAATTCAATAAACAATACATGATTTGCAAAGGGCTAAATACTCTTGGATGGCTAAATACTCTGGAATGGCTAATTTTATTTAGAATGGCGTTTGGGTCAAATTTGCTAACAATGACAACTTAAAATACATTTTATTTTCAGTACTTCTGAATAAAACTGGGAGCATTATTAACTTAGCCTCTAATGATGTCACGAAATAAACTCTGGTTTTAAGCCAATCACAACCGAGATTAGAAGATGGTGAAATGGTATCTGACACAGAAGCCACATGCTAGTTTGCAAGATAACTTAGTTGATGTTAGTGATGGACACAATTGAGACTTTTATGTTAATTTTTGACAGATTTGGCTCTTGTAAAACTAAATAAAGGAGATCACGATCCAAGCCTCTGATACTGAAATCCCATTTGTGTTTATCTGTGAAAAAGGTGAGCTATTTATTAGCACTTGTCTAGCAGACTAGCTATGTATGTTAGCCAACTTTAGTGATATCAGGGATGGCAGTATGATGTGGCATGTTTCTTATTTGCAGATCCATGTATGTTCAAAAGTCTTGGCGTTTTTTTTTTTTTAGAAAAGATAAACTTGTAGATTTTTTTGAACAGCAAACACTACAACAGAAGTGACAGAACAGTGATTTTTTTAATAAACACTTGTAGAAACTAATTTAAGTCTTCAATTTTGATCATTTCTGATCACTCACCAAGAAAAATCCCTAGTATGTGTAACAAACATGGCAATTAAACTGATTCTGATTCTGAACAAAGTGCTTTACAGTATGTGCAAAACATTCAGGCCAAAATGCTCAGTGTAATTTCAACGAAGCTGAACTGAATTAAGTTAAGCTTGATATTAGGAGCAGAGAGAGACAATTAGAGGCAATGACAGAGAGGGAAAGAGATGGATTCTCGATGAGCCTGCAAATCAGACAGGATTTGTTTAACACTAATGGTACTATTAATAACACACACAGAGATCAGTGCAGCATGCATCCTGCAAATTACAAACCTCATATTGATCAACACACAGCTGGAGAGGAGAGGCAGTTTTATCTGAACATGTCATACCCAATATTTTATATAAGTCTACACAGACTCAAGAATCCCGACTGCTTTTCCTCATTAAATTCTGAGTAATATGTAATTACAGCAGGTAGGGACCAGACAATATTCAAGACAATGCTACAAGTTAACTTATTGTCATAAGAAGCATAAATATAAACAGAAGAGCCAGGAGGCAACAGCAGAAATGAAGCAGTGGAATAGTATTTTTCTTTTCTTTTCTATTTTCAAGGGCATAATAAATGGCATGCAATATTAAATGCATCACATGCTGTTACTATCGTTTTTGTTTGTTTTGTTTTTTTTGCATATTAAAAAAAATATACTGTCTGTGTTCATATGAAATTTCAAATATGGCCTTATACACTACACATATTCTCTCTATATATTTATTTTCACAAACGTAACTGGCCTATATACCTATACATATATCACAACATGAAATAACTTCAAATATGCCCCAAATAAGGGACTGTACGAGCAACCATCCTTAAACTGTCCTTGTGTAGTGACAAGATTTAACAGCAGCGATATTAACAGTATTGTATAGGTTGAACGTCGCAATATAATCCTGTACGTGTTTATCAGCAGATGCTTCATTCTGTCTAAACCCTAAAGCAACCTACAGGATGCCGTTTATTCCATGAGGTCTGATAATTACAGTCGTGAAGGAGGCCAAATTCACACAGAGAACACTTGTGGGATAACCAGCCTGTTTAAACCATGTGTGCATATCACTTTTCAAAGAACAATGGAATCAGTGGGCCATGATCCAATCCCAAATGAGGTATCTGAATGAGTCAACTTTAACCTTTGAACCATTAATCCAGCTAACCCTTCTTTGGGTACCATTATCCCAAGACCCAAGAGAGAAAAGATCAGCTTAATGCTGCTCTTTAGCTCATTAAATAAAGACCGGAACATGATGAAGGCCTCCAGGCCACCGTATATTACAATCTAACAATGACATAATCACAGATATTATATACAGCACTGTAGGATTGATATCACATTTTTTTTCTTTTCTAATTTAATCCATTTAACCTTGGGGAAGCTTGTCCTGACTAAATAATGATCATTTATGTTTTCATTTAAATTATGCAGATATATCTTGTTTATGAATAGTCAGGACTGCATTTCACCCAGGGTTTGGTTTTATTGTAAAGTCCTGCTGCTCCACTACTTTAAACTCAGATTGAAATTTCTTTAGGTATTATATGCAGGCAGCATACTGTATATTCTAGATGAACTGTGAAAAAGGAAATGTTTTAATGCTCATTTTTACTTAAAAATGTTACTTTTTACCTATTGGTCCCTCTTACATAATACACTGTGTGGTTGATAAAAGCTGTATAGATATAAATCTAGACTTTTTTTTTTCTTCTGATACCAAATGTATCAGCAAAGCTGAACCTACACAAGCTATTTATGCTCCTATATGCTCAGCTCTGTGCTCTGACTAAGTCTCTTTGAATAAAAGCCTCCACCATATAAACACATGTAAATGTAACACATCCAGTGGCATGATCCTGAGCCTTGCAAATGGCTAAAATGATCAGCATTGGGAACAATTTTGCATTTGATGAATTAAGGAGACTCGAATTAACATAACATTCAGATCCAGATACAGCCTGGAGGCCATTAAGTCAGAAAGAGAATGCAATCATCTCTATAGGCAGAGTTACATAACAAGTGTGGGCTGTTAGCTTGGGAATACAGATACAAAAAGAAATCATTATTCATAAAATTTCACTCGCTCTTTGTGCAGTTTAATGATTATTAGACATCTGAGCCGTAACCACGGAGGTCATCCAGAACACCTTCTTGTCCCGAGTGGAGCAATTAGTCTAGAAGATTGAGAAAGCTGAGAAGATCTGAGTTTGTTTCCTACAGATGAGGCAGCTACTCTAGGCTGGGAGTTTATAGCAGTACACCCTCTCATCGGGTGAGGAGGATGATTTAACTTTACTTCTGAGCATCATGTGGGTGTGTGTTAAGTTATGAATACAGATTAGGACCTTACTGCTCTCCTCTGAGCATAAACAGCTGCAACTTTGTGAGCAGCAGATTGAAATATGCAATGGTTGATGATGCATGTTATGAAAAAAAAAAGCGCTCTAACATTCCATCTCTCTCTCTCTCTTTCACACACACAAATTAAAATTCAAATTCAGATGGCTTTATTGGCATGAATTGTAATTAACACCTGTTGCTAAAGCATTAAGTAAAATAAAAGAAGCAAGAAAATAATAAAGATGATCATTTTTGTGGAGAAAAATGGGCTAATTAAACAAAAAGAAAATATCCAAGTACATAGTACATATTATACCCACACAAACAGAAATATCTTTATTCATGTGTGACAATTATATACACATACTGTGTACAGCATGTGTAAAGGTCTGGGAAAACCCACTGGATGTAACCAGGATGTGGCCGAAATAGCAGAAACATTTAGCTTTTCTGCCAGTAATATACATCTCTACTTTTTTACAGAAAGGAAATGGAAACGTTTTTAATTGAGGCTACGACTTATCCAGGTTTCCTGGTTTGATCCTGAGCTCGGATTATCCAGGATGTATACCCAACTCATGACATGCTCCTGCGATACTCAACCTTGACTAGGATAAAGCGATTACTGAAGATGAATGAATGAAATGAATAAATGTTTTACTTACCAGGCGGTGTGCACGCTTCCACTGAGGACTGGACGAGAACAGACCGTCTCTTTGAGGGCATTGGCATTTTTCTCTCTTTGTATTTTGCTAAAGCTGCTTGCACTGCTTCTGTGTGCAGGTCTGCAGACACACACACACACACACACATACACACACGCACAAAAGCAGAGCAGACCCCAGTCATTGTTAAGTATCTTTGTGGCCTACTATTACAAAGTTTCCATATTTAATGTGACCACTTTTCATCTCTGACCTTTAATGACTTCAGTAAAATCTGCTGTATCTAGTGCCTAAAATCCCAAACACACAAAACACACTCTCCATGCCACAGAGTCTGTGATGTGAAGCTGTATTAGCCATCATTTTTGTGGGTTTGGCATCATTAGCAGCGCTAGAAAGCTCGCTCTGGTAGACAGCTTGGCGTTTAATAATACGCATGAAGACTGAAAGTCTGCCATTAGCATGGTCTCATTTATGAAGTGTTAACAAGCGCCAGTGTCTGTTCTTTTCATTCCATTCATTTATTATTAGCCATGTCAGCATTTTGGGCTGAAGTATTCTTTTAACAGCTAAGGCAGCAAATGTCAGTGGAAAAACATATCATATGATCCAAAAAGAGGAAGTTGTAGGAATATCTGACCAAAAAAAAAAAACAGTAATTAAAAAAAAAAAAAAAAGTTTTGTTTAGATATATTTAGGACAATGGTGGTCACAAGGATAGTGTGTGTGTGTGTGTGAGAGAGAGAGAGAGAGAGAGAGATACCAGATCTGAAACGCTCGTCCCGTGAGTTGGCTGCTCTGGGTTTGTTCTGTTTGGAAGCGAGAGGAGCTGCCTGAGAGGACGCTGGGATTCGGGGATCCGTCTGCAGAGAGGGGTCTACACCTGCAGGAGACATGAGACAAACAGAGTTACTATGTTCTAAAAGCACATGTCTACGAAGATCTTCACTTCTCCATGTCTGCTGCTTAATAGAGAAATGCGTTCCTTTTCCATTTAACAAACATGTTAAAGCTCCCAAACAAACGTCAGCATTAATCAGCCATAAGTAATGTTAATAAAATAGCAAAGCAAGTTAATACGTGTATTAATGATGTTTGTTTAAATGTTATCTAAATACACCTGCATTGGTTAATATTTATTCACTGCATGACTAATAATAAGTCCACATAAATGAGCAAAAATGTAATTAAATTATATTAAATAATGATAATTTACTGAACTTCTGGTCTTCATGTGTAAATATTTGAACTTGCTCTAGTATCAATTCTTATTTTTTCCAGGTAACAACAATGTTCATTAAGATATTGTTCAGGTTGCTCTTTGTCGCTCACGGCTTCATTTTATCCACTGATGGTATGAACATTGTTTAATGCAGGTGCTGATTATTCAGCTTAATTGGTTTATTATTTAAAACACATCAGTACAAGTGTTAGCTACACTGTTATTTATGGTAGATTATTTATGCTGAAGCTAAATAATGTCAGTTAACTATTACATGTTCCTTCAGTCAAGGCATTTTAATTGTAAAGTGTGTGCATTTTGCTGTATTATATCATACTGTACTGATATTACTGTATCATGGACTGTATTTGCCAGAAAATAATCAGAAAATATTTTCTAATTTTTATGCAGCAATGGCAAGGAAATACTCCCTGAGAAGACATGAGTAAGAAACCTTGAGAGGAACAAGACTCAAAATGGGAAGCAATCGAAATTGGATAATGTGAATTTGGGAATTTGGAAAAGGCAAGCAGTAACACACAGTGTGTTCAAAGGATACAGAATATTCAGTATGATCGTATTGTGAATAGGTGTCCTGGTATAAGCTTAGGACAGTCTGTATGATTACAACAGCATTTCATAGAAAGTATACATGACTTATAAGCATAAGCTGTTTGTGGGGAATTCAAGGCTTTATGGTATCCAGGTAAGATACACAGAGTTTTAAGCAAAATTGAATTTAATGGAAAGTTTTGTTTGGGAAATTTATTCACACCAGACATCAGAGACAAGACACTGTTGATCATGGCAAATTTCAATAAATGCAATTTTCCCTGAAAAATATTGCTGACAAAACCCTAGAATGACTCGGTGTTTATATTCAAAAGATCTCATCTGTATGAAATACTTCTAACATAATTGTAAAATGAGAGCGAAGTTCAGTCTGTTCCGTTTCAAATGCAATCGATGCTACGCAACCCAAGTGCAATTCTGATGAACCTAACCTCAAGCAACTTTTATGACGTCTTGATCTCAGTCTTCACTGCACACTAGAAATCTCCACTATCTCCTCACTCCTTTCCTCTATCACAAGCAGCTTGACATCCTCCAATCAATCTACCTCACTGAACATGTCAGAAAGAGCGCAGTAGTGCTGGAGCTAAAGCTCATCCATGCTGACATAGTGCAGCAGTGCAGAATTCCAGAGGCTCATAAATCCCAGCATGGATAAAGAAGAAGCCACTTAAACTTGCCGAGCTGCAGAAAATCAGCGTATACATCAACTGATCAGTGGTTCCTAAACCTAGCCTGCATACGAAGGGTTACAGTTCTCCAGATTATTTTGTCTGTCCAGAAAAAAGTAAATTGGATATTATAAATCTGAAGATCACTGAAGATTCTTCATCTTCAGTTCAGCCCATCAGCTCATTAGCAGATGAGTAACGGGTCTTTAAAGCAAGCTAAAGTCCTGAGTGAATTAACTGCATAAATATAATGACAAGACACCTACTGACACTTCATCCAGTTGGACACTGAACAGTAGAAGCTTTAGCACTTAACACATAACCCTACTGTATATACTGTATGGTTTAATAATAATCTTACTTAATCATAAGTTTAAGGCTTAATCATAAGTCTCAAAGGCTTAGTACTTATTGAATACATACAGCGAGGTCCAAAAGTAGCAAATGCTTGTATTTTGCATTCTTTTGTAATTTAATATATTACAAATTATATTACTGTCAACAACTTGAGTGAAAAGTAGAATCTTTGAAATATTTACATGAAGTTTCTTGGTATTTAGTACGACCCCTTTTTGCTTTAATGACAGTGTGCACTCGAGCTGGCATGGACTGCACAAGTTTGTGCAAAACCTTATGATCCTTATGACCTTTTAGATCAAATCCATCGGGGTGTCGTTTGAATACATGCTTCAGTAGAACAGTTTTGGCATGAGGAAAATCTGCCTTTTTGCACAAATTAGTCAACATGGCCAATATCACACATTTGCTTACATTTAAATAGGGACCTAGAAATAGTGCAGGATCTTGAATATCAAATACTCAAGATACTGAATACTTGTTTTAACTTTCTTTGTTTTAAATATTTCAAAATTCTAAAAAAAAACCTTCTGTTTATTTCCAATTTTACATGAAAAAAAAAATCCCAAATTTTTTAATGTGGTCTCAGACTTTTGGACTGTATGTTTTTGAAATCTTTACAAGTCTAACAGTGTCTATATTGTTAACACATCGTCATACCTATACCATACTGCATACAAATAATGATCCTTCTAGGTCCCCTTTAGTTTAATAGACATCTTAGGTTAATCAGCATGGCTATTAACAGCCAAAAGCACACTGAGTTGGCAGATTTAAAAAAAACAAATAGATATGAATTTTAAATTTTGCATTGCAGTCAAAATCAATAAGCAAGTAAATATAAAAGTAGAATCTGAAACTGCCTCATAGCTCCAGGGTCCCCAGGTTGATCCCGAGTTACTGTCTGTGAGGAGCTTCGGATGTTCTTCCTGTGTTCAAGTAGGTTTCCTCTGGGTTCTTTGGTTTCCTCCCACCTCCCCAAAATATTTCTGCCTCATGCCTAGTATTCCCAGGATAGCCTCTGGATCCAACTTGACCCTTACCAGGATAAATGGTTACTGAAGATGAATGAATGAATGAATGAACAATCTTGCAATGTTAATCGACAGTTATTTTAATTTAATGATGTAACAAGGACTCAAGACATTACTTACACATCATCTAACATCCACTTCCTGGTTACTTCCTGATTTTAATGTCTATAAGGACAATCATACATTGTGAAGTCTTGCCATTCCCTGTGTTTGAATATGCCTTGTTATTGCTGACTGTTTTGAACACTTGCTTGTTCTTTGAATTTGTCTTTGGATTTGACTTCTTGTACCTGACTAATTCTGTTTTTAATTGCCTGTCTTACTGCTTTTGGATGTTTGTATTGTGTTTGCTGCTATTTGTTTTAAACCTCTTGCACATGCTTATGAGACACCACCGTTACAAAGGGTTACAAGCTAATCCTTGAAAAATGTCAAGATGGGTCGATACACAGGTCGATAATAGGTGTCTGTACACTTTAATTTAACTGCTTCCAGGAGAGAGGTTACAAAATAAAATCGGCTCCTTCACAAGTGCCATCATGGTTTTCATAAATACATAATGACTTGAAATTTGTTCTTTAAACAAACTGCTATACAAGAATGATACAAGATTAACACTGTAACACCCAAATACTTGAATTCCCATCTAGAATATCAGCAATTTTAAGAAAAGTCCTAAAAGCAAAGGTCAGTGTTAACACTGAGAAATGGTTACAACTGCCATGTAGGTTTACAAATTTAAATAAGCTGTTTAATGAGCTGTAGTGAGAAGTTAGTTATGTTATCTTTAACATTTATCTCCATTTCATGTGTTTATTGTCTCTGCTTACTGTCAGCCTTTAGAGCAGTGTATTTTACAGATAATAACTCTTACTACTGATATTGATATCAGTCAATCTACTGATATTGTTGACCAGCCAATCTAGTCTACTGATATTGTTGACCAGCCAATCTAGTCTACTGATATTGTTGACCAGCCAATCTAGTCTACTGATATTGTTGACTACTAGATATTGTTGACTAGCCAATCAGCTAACTCTCGACTGTTAGCAAAACAGATAGTGATTAGCTAGCTACTAAAGGGGATACAAACAGCAATATAACTTTCTCTTCTCTAAGGCAGTGTCTTATATGGCAAACTGGCCTAAATGAGACATTTTATCTTCAACCTCTGCTATTTATTAGTAAGAAGTCTTTTGACAAAGACTAACATTTGGGATACATCTCAATTTATAACCACACACATTTGGGAAATCGCAATTAAAATATACAGAAAACAATGCATATCACTAAACCAGACTGACCAGGCAAATTTGAAAAACCAGAAGTGGCTAAACATAGGGCGTACGCTCACCCACACAAAATGAGCAGTAAACCCACCACAGAAAAATGACATCACCAGACGCAGAAGCAGCCGAGACTGTGGTCAGCCTTCTGAGACAATGTGAGGATAAGTGCTGCTACGGGCCACTGAAACATCTCAAACATCCTTTAGCTAAAACCTCAAATGACAGGGCACGGAAGGTCAAGACGGTTCCTCAATCCTCTAAATTTATTCCCTTCACCTTTTACAATATGATGAGTCATACTGCGGGACTGTTATGCAATCCCATGAACTTCAAGAAGAAGGAGAAACCACAGCTCGCCACATTTTATGTTTACTGACCGTGGTGATGCATGGTGTTTTCCGGGAAAAAAGCTGGAATACAAGTGAGACACTCTAAATTCTGGCTGGAGTAGCATACTTAACAAAATTATGACAATTGCTGGAGAAGTAGGTTTACTATAACAGTTTACTATTATAATAATAGTAAAGGCTAAGAAAGAAAAATGATAACAAACCTATATGCAATACTGTGTGAAAGTCTTAGACAGCCTTTTTTAAAAAAAAAAAAAAAAACATATTTAATCTTAGATTAAATCTACATTATCTCTACAAAGGAGCAAATTTAATTTCCATAAAATAATAATAATAAAAGTTAAGCATAAAAACACAATAAAAGAGCATTGCAGGAATAATAACAATTTAAAAAAAACAATAGGATATAACCAGTAACATATTAAATAATAGAGAACTTGAAATAAAACAATCAGAGGCACTGTTTGGGATTTTGCTTACATTTTTTGGCTGTTCTTTATAGTAATTTATTGATATTTAGAACCTTTTTTTAAAAAATAAAAACAACTATAGAATTACATGTACCTAAGACATTTGCACAATGCTGTATACTGCTGTGCTATATAAATCACAGGGTAAACACTGTCATGGAGCACAGGTTACACTACTAGTCTCAGAAAACCAAGCTATAAATATCTCTTTATCTAATTGTAAAGTGCTAAATGAAGAAGGTGTAAAAGGCCAAATGTCTTATCTAATCTGCATGTTAAAACTTCTTCTTGGCTATCAAGGTGATGCTAATGTTTCCCCCAAAGGCCAAAGCCACATCAGGCCATTTATCTCATTTCCAAGTCGGTTTCTGGGTGGCCATTTCTTTCTGAACTTTAATCTCATGTGCCCTGGCAACGGAAATCCAGCAAATAGAATGCACAGGAAAAAAAAGTAGTTACTGGCTTTTAGACTCATAGGTGGTAAAAGTATATAAATTATTTATTTATGAAAGTAATGTAATTATTTGTGAAACTGTATGAAAGTATATGTAGTCCTCTATATCGGCACTAATAAAACTGCCATAAATTATTCCACCTTACAGCTGTCAAACTCAAGGAATATGGGAAACAAATAACTAATGTTAGATCGCGACAGCTAGCTTATTTCCCAGCTAATCTCGGAAGCGTTAGCTAACATGATTATTGCACTAATCACAATACAAACTGGCTAGAAAAAAACCCAAAATGTAGGTAATATCAGATAGATACTTGTAGAAATGGATATCATACCACTTCACTTTGTGCGTTGGGTTTTTTCCATTTGAAGGAGATACATACTAACATTTAGCAATTTCCCCCTGGGATTAATAAAGTTCTTTGAATCTTCTTTGAATAATTATTGTATACCAAGCATTAGGGATGTACCCTTATTGGAGCCCATGGGATGCACAAAATAGTCCACATTCATTAACATGGACATGCAGCACTGCACGATGCATTTACAGAGTTCTTTCATTCATCCTTAGCGTAGATTAGGTTAGTTTGTTTATATTTTGGGAAGTCAAGCCAACTAAAGTTGTTGGTATATCATGGGCAGATGCAAAAATAATTAATAACTGTGCGAACAGGATTTTAAAATTAGTCCCCCACATCTCTCGTTGAGCCCACTACTGAACTTGAGTGATGTAGCTGAGGTTGAGGAACTGTCAGGAACACAGTATGCTGATAGCACTGGCATTTCTGCTTCGTTACTTTCACTTTTTCTGGGTTTTCCAGAGTTTCCAGGAGCATAGTGGTAGGGTTCATAATTAACTCATAAAAAAGCACTTTCTGGTTTAGGCCCTCCCACTTTAAAGCCAAATACAGATATAGATACTGAATGAATGTTGAATTTAGAGATACTATTTATATTTCAGATACAGGTATAAATACAGATTTCAGATACAGGTACAAATACAGATTACACCCCTTGGTTTGCACTGCATTTGCCACTTATTTTACTTTACTTATTTTATTTTACATTTTACTGTGCCATTTCCACCTCCGTTCAGAGCCTGAACTCTCCATTAGACCATCTGCTATACTCAGCAAACCCAACCTAAAGATGCCCTTCATTCTGGCAGCACACAGACAAAATATACAGGTCTGATTTTAGCAACCTGAGCTATGCTTGAAAATGTTTCATCAGATCTTTGCTAACCCAGCGGGATTAACCCTTTCTTCCTAGAGAGCCAAAAATATCTCCACAAGGAATCATTTATCCTCTTTCTAGACGTCTCCTAGCAACCACCCCGCCGTTGAGCCCAAATGCCCTGGCAAGGAAAACCTGAATAGTGCTCAAGCCTGCAATGCTAATACAGAACACCATTCACTGGAGGTAAAGGAGACTTTTCAAGACCTAAACTCTTTCAGTACACTCAGGGAAGGTCACATATATCACTGAAGCTTAGAAAAGAGAAATAAAGTGAGAAGTTGCTAGCTATAAATCATTAAGACATTTTTTTCAATACACTGCTCAATGTCTTAATTAGGACTGAGTGGGGTGTTTTTAACATGGGGTGATTGTGTGACTTCCTGTGTCTGGGAGTGATGAAAATTGTGCAAGATATAACCGACAAAGATAATTAAAGATCATATTATTTTGTTTACTACTCAGAGTAATGCAGGAAAATGTCCATTCTGGTGACACTGAATAAAAAATGTATGGCTTTTGACATGGTTCAGTTCTACTCATCACATCAATTAAAATTTGGAAAGGGTCACTTTTCACAAATCAAATTATAGAGGGAGGGATATGAGGGACCGAATGCAAACATGAAATAAGATCTCATGGCTCTTCCATCTTTCTCTGAAAAAACACTCAGCATGACTCTGCTAAGCTCTGCAGGTTGGCTTGTTTACATCACCAACTCACTGTGAGAAAAGGGAAGTTAACAACTAATTTCTGACCCATGAAGTTAGATGCTTGCCTAATTCAACAAAGTGGGCAGCTTTACGAAGAATCTGAGTTCCTGGAAAAACACTATTATGCAATCGAGTTCCAATTACCATCAGCATATTCACAAAGCTCTGCTCGTATTCAGTCAGAAATTAGCACAAAGCATGCAGCTGCTTTAACCTGCATGGCACCTCTTCTCTTAGCAACACTTTTCCTGTCTTACTAAGGGGAAACTGTAAAAGCTGATCATTAAAATTTAAAACCTCATGTGAAGACGATGAGTCCATCTCGCCATTTACTGCCATTTAGCTCCAGCTTTAGCTTATCTGAAAAGGGACAGCCTCTGTCACATTTGGCTCGCTTATATAATGTAATAGTTAACTGTGAATAATTAAACATGTTTTCAGTCGTGTTCTTGTGTGCTTTTAGCTTGCCAACCCGAGTGCTTACACCTGAAACAGTAAGCATAGAGTCATATTGTTTCCCTTTGAAGCTCAGCAAATATTAACATTATTCAAACACCAATATTCTCCAATACACAACAACAAACACCAGTATTCTTCATCAAATACCATGAAATACTAACAGTCATCAAACACCAGAAAGTTCCATTATTGTCAAATGAACTGAATATCAAATACCAAAATTCTCCATCGGAGACCAACATTCTCTAACAAAGGGCAAAACAAACACCAGTATTATCTGTTAAAGTCAACAACCACTAGTCTTCTTTACATGCAAATATTATCCATCAGGCACCTATATTCTCCAATAAACATTAAAAATATCAATATCCACTACCAAACACCAACATTCTCCACCAAATGCAAACAACAGAAAATCAAACATCAATGAATACCAATATTCACCCTCAAATACTAACATTCCCCTTTAAACACCAACAAATACCAATATTTACCATCAAAGATCAACATTCTCCAATAGACACTAATAAATACCAACATTCACCATCAAATACCAACATTCCCCTTTAAACATCAATGAATACCAACATTATCCAATAAATACCAACATTCTCCTTTAAACACCCACAAATAACAACATTCACCATCAAAGATCAATATTCTTCAACAAACACCAATAAATACCAACATTCACCATTAAATACCAACATTCTCCACTAAATGCAAACAACAGAAAATCAAACATCAACGAATACCAATATTCACCCTCAAATACTAACATTCCCATTTAAACACCAACAAATACCAATATTTACCATCAAAGATCAACATTCTCCGACAGACACCAATAAATACCAACATTCACCATTAAATACCAACATTCCCCTTTAAACATCAATGAATACCAACATTATCCATTAAATACCAACATTCTCCTTTAAACACCCACAAATACCAATATTCACCATCAAAGGTCAATATTCTTCAACAAACACCAATAAATACCAACATTCACCATTAAATACCAACATTCTCTTTTAAACATCAATGAATACCAACATTCATCATTAAATACCAACATTCTCCTTGAATCAATGAATACCAACATTCACCATTAAAATACCAACATTCTCCTTTACACACCCTTGAATACCAATACTCACCATCAAATACCAACATTCTCCTTTACACACCCTTGAATACCAATACTCACCATCAAATACCAACATTCTCCTTTCAACACAGTGAATTCCAATATTCACTATCAAATGCCAACATTCTCCTTTAAACACCAACAAATACCTATATTCAGCAATAATCTTCAACAAACACCAATAAACACCAACATTCACCATCCCCTACATTTCCTGTCACACACCAGTATTATCCATCAAGCACAGTCATACATACATTAACAGTCTCCACCAAATGCCATTCCCCATTCAGCCACCAACAAATGCTAATATTTACCATTAATCCCCAACATTTCCCATCAAACACTCATAGTTTCCACTGACCACAACAAACTCTATCATTCTATCATTCTAGTCTGTTATTCTGTAGTGCTATTATTCTATCTATTCTACTATCATTTACATTTCATATAACTGTGTATCTACTTACAATTCTACCATTTTATTCATATATTGTTCCATATACTGATATATTGCTATAACTACTGCAACTGTTTATTGGATATTATGTTGTTGCTATCCATCTTTCTAGCATTTTATTCTTATATGTTATCTACAGTGTATTAAAAAAAAAACCACCCCTAACATTATTCAACACCTCTGCGATCACAAAACGCCATCACTCTGCAAAGATAACAGAGATATAACAAGCAGCACTGCTCCAGTCACTGATGTTCTTCACACTCGGTTGATGACCAATCAGGTCAGTGCTGTCAGTGCCAGCCATGGCTGTTACTGCTCACACATGCTGGAGAGAACATTCCGGATAAAGCGGCTGCATATAGTAATTAAGGTGTGTGCACCAACACTTGAACTTTCAAGAAGTTTGTTTTTTTTTTCCACAGTGAGCAATAATTGTGGCCGTGATAGCATCTTCTGAGAAATGAAAATGTAATCTGGTAGTTTAAGACTTGAAAGTTGGCAGAAAAAATGTAGAAAAATGTCTGTAATTAAGAAGCTGACCTTGTGATCTGACTTTCATAGGAAACTGCTGCTGTACTCATACACTTAGAAGCTCCTTCTGTCTTCTGCTCGGCTGCATTTCTGGTCACGCTGTTTATATGGTGCAGTATTTTCTACTTTGGAGACAAGGGACCATGTAATAAGTGTGTTTTGCAAGTTCTGTTTTTACCACAAACCCAAGGACATACTTGATTATTGGAGAAGAAAATAACATTACTGCCAACAGGCTGTACGACTCGGCCGCTGTGAGTCTGGACTTAAACAACACAGCACTTTATTCATTTTAATTAATACAATTTCTCAATTCAGTTTTTTCCTACTGCTATCTATCTATCTATCTATCTATCTATCTATCTATCTATTTGTCTGTCTGTCTTTCTATCTATCTAGTTATGCTTTCATCTATCTATCTATCTATCTATCTATCTATCTATCTATCTATGTCTGTCTGTCTTTCTATCTATCTGTCTGTCTATCTGTCTGTCTTTCTTTCTATCTATCTATCTATCTATCTATCTATCTATCTATTTATCTGTCTGTCTGTCTTTCTATCTATCTAGTTATGCTTTCATCTATCGATCTATCTATCGATCTATCGATCTATCTATGTCTGTCTGTCTTTCTTTCTTTCTTTCTATCTAGTTATGCTTTCATCTATCTATCTATCTATCTATCTATCTGTCTGTCTGTCTGTCTGTCTGTCTGTCTATCTAGTTATGCTTTCATCTATCTATCTGTCTTTCTATCTATCTATCTATCTATCTATCTATCTATCTATATGTCTGTCTTTCTATCTATCTATCTAGTTATGCTTTCATCTATCTATCTATCTATCTATCTATCTATCTATAAACTTAAGCTTGTGTTGTTTAGCATTATATTGTTTTAATATTTATCTGCTGTTCTAGTTATCTGCAGTCTGTATGATGGTGTTCTAGGTTTTGCAGACTCTCAACACCATCCTCTGCAGTTGACAGAGGTTTGACTGATGTGAAACACTCCGTCTCATGGGAAACAGCTCCCAAGAAGCTTCTGGAAAAGAGATGGTTGCCTGAAATAATGCAGATGGATCCCATAATGTCTGCAACATGTAGCTCATTTGAAAACAGTGGCCTGACTTCCTGTGTGATGACCAAACCAAAAGTCCGAGATAAAATATTCATGTGGACTATTCGGACTGAGGCTAAAAATATACACATGAAAAAGGACTTCTAGCTCTTTCTGTACTCATGTCCCCAAGGAGAGTTTAAAGCGCACAGCAGGGATCGTTTTGAGAGAAGAGACACACTCAGATATCGATCTCATCCTGTGGGTTCAGAGTTACAGAAAACCTGTAACCTGCTCCTCAAACATATGCAGAGCATTGGTTATTTAATATACATATACAGTATTATATACTATTTGGTTATACACTACTGTCTGTTCAATTTTCAAAGCTAAAAATAATATTCAATTCTGGGAGACAAGGTCTAGGGCGGTGGAGTGATACCAACATCCATCAAGGAAAAAAGCTGTCCAAGATGGCTGCCTCAATAACATTACAGCATTTGAGTATATAGTGACATTTTGTCAAGGATATTTGTAAGTCACAGTGTGTCATAAACCACAAGATCAGCAACGGATAAACTGGGTGTAGGCTGAGGCAGATATGTTTGAAAAAGATTGGGTTTTGGGTGAGACAGTTTTTTATTACTTATTAGCAACATTAGCCTTGCATTTTCAGTTCTAAAGTAAAGAAGCAAACTTTAGACAGCAGAGTGAGTGACTATATTCGAGGTGAGACGGAACCAGTGGACATTTGAGTCCTTGTGTACAACTCTTCCTTTAAGGAGTCTTAATAAAGTTTTAAATGTACACTTTAAACATTAAAATATCTTCTAGGATATCTTCTATCTTCTAAATAAAGGTACAGGAAAAAAAAACAATGTCCTTGAAGGTACCAGCCCACAAACATTTCTAATCGAAAAGGCACAGCTTATAATATTATTCCTGAGCTCACGTTACTGTCTGTGTGGAGTTTCCCATTCTTCCTATGCTCGCCTGGGGTTGCTTCCGGTTCTCCTGTTTTTCCTCCCACGCCCAAAACCTTGCCAGCAGAAGGACTGGCTATGCTAAATTTCTCAGGATAAAGTGTGTACTGAAATTAAGAATAGTAAGATTTTAGTAACAGGCTGAGGCCAAGCTTTAAAGTTAGTGTGTTTCTCTTCTCTAATGTGCTTTTACTGCACTCCTCAGTGGCTGCATAATGAGCTGAAGAGATGAATTTGATATAATAGAGTCCCGCAAACGCTAAAATGTGCTCAACCAAAGCAGAACATCATTAATAATCTGACTCATCACTGATTTCTGCTCTGCGATGCAGATAACATCTGTTCTCATCCTCCAGCAAAATAAGAGGCAGAGAGAGAGAGAGAGAGAGAGAAAGAGAGAGAGAGAGAGGCCAGGTTCCATTAACGTGAAGTGTATGTGACAGAGTCAGGCACTAGGCCTTAATGAAATTACAGCAGTGACACATTGCTGCAGTAAACCTCGCGATTCTCTCTGTTCTCGCCTCAAGGTCGGAGAAACGATTTGTAAAGAATCAGAGATATAACCTGTGCTTGAACTGAGCATTAAAGCCCGGTGTATGTGTCCTTACAAACAGGCTTCGGAGGCCTTCAGAAAGTCGAAAGAGCACATTCGAGAGCAAAGTAGTGACGTATGAAGGTGGTAAGGACAAAGGACAAAATAAATGCATTAAAAAGTCTCCATGCAGTGCATCTATCAGTTTAAATTCATTTCCCAGTAGAGAGGTGTTGGAATTGCTCCTTTTCAACTGAGTAGCAGAGTAGCACGATATATTAATTTTAATTCATCAAGTTGCACATTTCGTATTTTGTTATTTTGTATTCAGGTTTTTCCCCTTATTTTTTGTATTTTAATTGGAAGCAATTTCCTGTTTCAAGTCAACATCATTATGCAGTCAAGGTATAGGCAGATTTGGCCAAAATATTTGTTAACTGTGCAACAGTAACTCCATTTAATTATTTGTAATTAGTCAGTCAGTTGTAAATGTAGCTTTATGGCGCCTTTAGTCAGGGATGGACAGCCAGTGGTTTTGTTTTGGCTTTTGCAATCGCACTGCACACACCAGCCAAGACCCACCCCTCACAGTTAAGCATGTCGAGAGAGAATGAAAGAACCACTAGCCAGACTCAAATAATAATTTTATGTGACAGAAAATCACAGCCAGCTCTGAGCCAAAATATTGGCCAAGAACTTGCCAAAGTTTTATCAAGGACACAAACATTAAAAACTTTCTTAGAAGAGGATAATGAATATAAATTCATTTACACTAGTCTGTGTTAATTCTCTTTAGCTAATTAGACGGCCAAATGTTATTACATTACATAAGCTACTACTTTTTAGAGCCTCGATTAATTTTCTGGGCAACCAAAACATGACACTGGCATCAAACTGGAGCTTTTACTTGCCTTGCGGGCTAGTTAATAGATTTATGATTTGTCCATGCCTGCTTTAGTGTAGTGTGTCCACACTGGCTTACAGTATGTAGCCACATTTTTAAAGTATTTTGCCAAACACTTTCACCATCTTGATAGTATATGGCAAAATACTTTATTTTGTCATTTATTTATTTTTCTGATCTCATTCAGTCTGATGAGATCAGACTGAAATCTGCAAAATTCTCAGCTACGTCTAAATTTGGTTTGAACAGCAAAATACACTTCTGTTTATATACCAATCCATCTCATATTTATGATAAACAGCCTGCACACCGGTTGCTGTGAACCATTTCAGGAGCGTTTCAGGAGTTTGTTCTGAGTGGCACTCCAAAGCACTTCTGACAAATCATGAAGCAAGGTTAAAGAGCAGAGCTGCTGAAGTGAGAATGAAGGATTTACCTTGTATCTGCGGTATGTAGGGTGCTAGCAGCTTTCCTCTCTTCTTCTCATAGCCCTTCTGTGTGATGTCTCCTGCAGAGAGAGAGAGAGAGGGAGAGAGAGAGAGAGATAAGCTATGAGTCATAGGGTCATCTTTAATGGCAGATTTACTAAAAAAAAAATTTACATAAAATTACATTATAACTATATTTACAAATGAGTCTTCCATCTTTTGGCCACACCACTTACACAAGTCTGGTGCTATGGCAGAACACATTCACTAGGTCCAACAACAACAACAACAACAACAACAACAACAACAACAAAACTCACACTCAAAACTGAATCAAAACCAAAAAAAAGCCGAACACTGCAAAAAGCTTACTTCAACAGGATATGATGTTACAAAAATACAAAACGTTTTCTGCTAGGCAATCATCAATGCATGAAAAAACATTCCACAAAACTCAAATTTCAAATATTAATGCATCATGGCATGACCATTTAGCTTGATTGATGACAAACACTCCATAATTAGTAACAAGTAGTCCAATTATCCAATAGCAACAACCTTCTTATTAAAACCCATACCATACATAATCAGATGACATTATAGTGCACACTCACTCTCACAGCTAGACAGCAGAACAACAGACGGACCCCAGATACAGGCAGGATAACAGAACGTAATCCACTTCTCCAGCTAACGAAACAATTTACTGCATTCCTCACATTCTGAATATGTAACTCATTACACTGAATGCAGCTCACACAGCACTCGTCTCAAATCACTGCCCTGGCCGACATGCTTATTTACATACAGCACTTGTCCGAATTCACTCCACTGACTGCCATGCTTTCTTAGACACAGCACTTGTACCAAATCACTCCATGCTTACTTATGCACAGCACTCAGTAAGGTCAGTGGATGGAGGAAAAATTCAAATTAGCACATAAATAAAATAAAGTCCTTCATCTGCTGTGCAGATGTGCAGCAAAGCGCAAAGAAACATCAGATTTCTCTGGAAATCTCATATTATACAGATTAAAAATTCTAATTTGTAAAAGTATGATTTTAGTCATGTGTTTCTGTGAATTTAGCCATGTGTTCATTTGTGTTCAGCACACGGAAACAAAACGTGTGTGTTCACTGACACAAAACAGATCCTGCATATGAACTCAGAACACATAAAAGCATGCTAAACATGCCACTAACACAATGGGAGGTTTCATAACTTTGTGCCTTTACTGTCAGTACGTCACTGTGATCAGCATGAGTGTGTGTCAGTATCAGCATCTGTGTCAGCATCAGTGTCGATGCCAGTGTCAGTGTCACTATCAATCGATGTGAGTTTGAGTCTGAGTGTCAACAACAGTATCAGTGTCAGTATCAGTGTCAGTATCAAGAGTCAGAGTCAGTATCAAGTGTCAGTATCAAGAGTCAGAGTCAGTCTCAAGAGTCAGAGTCAGTATCAGTGTCAGTATCAAGAGTCAGAGTCAGTCTCAGGAGTCAGAATCAGTATCAGTGTCAGTATCAAGTGTCTGTGTCAGTGTCAATGTGCGTGTTAGTGTCAGTATCAGTGACAGTATCAGCATCATTGTCAGTGCCAATGTCGGTATTAGTGTCAATGTCCGTGTTCGTGTCAGTATCTGTGTCTGTGTCAGTATCAAGTGTCAGAGTCAGCATCAGTGTCAGTATCGGTATCAAGTGTCAGTGTCAATGTGCATGTTACTGTCAATATCCGTGTCAGAGTCAGTATCACTGTCAATGTCACTGTCAGTATCAGTATTTTTCTCAGTGCCAATGTCAGTATTAGAGTCAATGTCCATGTTCTTGTCAGTATCAGTGTCTGTGTCAGTATCAGTGTCAACGTGCATGTTAGTGTCAGTAGCATTGTTGTTGTCAGTGTCAGTGTTTCTGTCAGTATCAGTGTCATTTTCAGTGTCAGTGACTATGTCACATGCAATGCACATCAATATTCCAATATTAATCTGAATTCGGCAATACTCTAACTAGTATTGAGGCATGTACATGCCGCAATCTGATTGTCCAAATCAGATTAAGACAATATTCTGATTCCCTGATTCTGATGCATGTCTTAATCAGAAATTTGTTGCATGTAAATACCTTATTCAGAAAATCCACTGAAAGGAGATATATGTGCATGCTCTTATTGCAATTACTGTGAGTGCTAACAGATGCTTAGCTTAACAGATGCTTACCTGACCCTTTCCATTTCGAGGCGGTGTTGGGCATTTTGATGGTTAAAACTAATAACTGAGCATACTCTATAACAAATGACAGCATCTTGAATCTCCCAGGAAATAATAGCGGGAAAGGAAAAGCTCATGTGTTGATCGGCATACTTACAACAACCATGTATACAGGAATATTCTAATGCCTGTATGCATATAAACATCATATTCGGAATATGGCTGCAACTCGAAAATAGACCTTAAACAGAATTTGATGTGCATACATAAACGTAAACATGTAAACATAGTCAGTGTTTATGTCAGTATCAGTGTCAGTATCAGTGTTGTTGTCAGTGTCAGTAGCAGCGTCGTTTTCAGTGTCGGTATCAGTGTCTGTGTCAGTAGTGGTGTCGTTGTCAGTGTCAGTAGTAATGTCAGTATCAGAGTCGTTGTCAGTGTCAGTATCAGTGTCTGTGTCAGTAGTGTTGTCGCTGTCAGTGTCAGTAGTAATGTCAGTAGCAGTGCCATTGTCAGTGTCAGTATCAGAGTCATTGTCAGTGTCAGTATCAGTGTCTGTGTCAGTAGTGGTGTCGTTGTCAGTAGTAATGTCAGTAGCAGTGTCGTCAGTAGCACTGTCAGTATCAGCGTGGTTGTCAGTATGAGTGTCGTCAGTGTTATCAATGTTAATCTCAGTATCAGTGTTAATGTCAGTATTAACTGTCAGTATCAGTGTCAGAATTTCCTTCAGAAAATGCCCATCTGGTTCTTTAATCTTAATATTAATATTAAAAATGACCAACCTTACTGAAGTGGTAAAAATCTCAAATGCCTTCAGGTATCAAATTCCTTCACATCCTTTAACACAACTAACAACAGTAGTAGACATCTACAGATACCCCCAGAAGCTTAAAACTGCAGACTTACACACTCTGTTGAAATTCTTCAACAACAATCCAAAATCATTAGTCGTTAATATATAATTTCCATCATAGCTTTAGCCACAATGATAATGAAGTGTTGAATGGCCTCGTTGTTCCAGTGCACATTTATTTACCAGGTTTGACTGTTAGTCAGGCAATTTTATACACTAATGGAAGCAATTTGGACAGCTTTCCCTCACATGAAGCCTCAGCGTGATGCAATGCCCTCACTGTTTAAGCCAACAGGAAGGAAAGAATGACAGAAATATACCTCTACTGGGAGACAGAGACACTTCAGCCAACAAAAGATTAAGAGCCGCAATATGCAGCTTTCTGTTGTAACTGGCATTTTCCCAGGATAGAAGAGTTAGAGATGAATGGAGGGATGTACAGACATGACGAGGTAGAGATTCAAGGTCAGGTGGAGAGATTGAGTGATGCCTAGATGAACAGTGATTAAAGGAATGGATAGACAGAAAGAAGAATGAATGAATATCTAGTAGGAATGAATATTTTACTTTTTACAACTACTGCAACATATTTTCTGAAATATTTGAGTTTTATACTAGTTTTACAAAACCTTAAATACTAATCCAGAAATACTCAACTCACCAAAATTGTCCATCTCCAGTCAAACTTTAGATGGATGGATGGGTCATTATTAGATTGATCTACAGTACAGAGTCTGTATTAAGTCACAAACTGTTGACTGGTTAGGGGATCGATGGATTACTGAATTGATGAATGGATAAATCATTTTGTACAGATAGTTGGACAGATGGATGGATGAGTCAAGGTGTTTTGAATGGTATTGTGGTAAATTGGATGTTTTGATGGAAAATGGGTGGTTGGTTGAAAGACTGGATGGATGCAGGCATAGATGGATGGCTGGATGGATGGAAATCTTTTGATTAGGCTTAGCTATGGTACAGAAAATCTGTGGAATGGGAGTGGTTAAATAGTTAAAATGCACAGATGAATGGAAGAGCTACGGTAAAGAAATTGTACGGGAATGGATGGATGGATGGATGGATGGATGGATGGTTGGGTCTTCAATAAGTCGATCTACAGTACAGAGTGGTAAGGGAATGTTTGATTGGTTAGGGGATAGATAGATGATTGAATTGATGGATGGCTAAAATGTTTTTTACAGATGGATGGATGGATGTTTGGATAGATGAATAAACAAAACATTTTGTACAGATAGTTAGATGGATGGATGTGTCCTTATTAGGTTAAGCTATATTAAAAAGGCAAGTTGGAGTCAAAGTAGTTTGAATGGTGATGGGGTGAACAGATGTTTGGATGGAAAATGGGTGGATAGATATGCATCTACCCATTCCATCATTCATTCATCCACCCATTTCTTTGACTGATGGATGGATGTCTCTTTACTAAGAGCTAATAATGTATGTGTGTATGGATGGATTAATAAACGAATGGATGAATAAATGATGAATGGATGGAAGTATAAATCAAACAATAAAACAAGTAATGGATTTAGAATTCTACACCCAGAGACACAATCATAAGCAAGCACACATACACAGACTGTCCTCCTGTGGTCTAAACACAGCTGTTGGAGATTTAACGTTGTGTCTGAAACACTGCCGTGACTCTGAGGTATTGCAGTGAGATGTTCAATCTCCTTTTTTCCCCTCTGACCAAAATGAAAACACGAAAACGCAGCGTGAAGAGCCTGTATATTCCACAACAAAAGGCATATTGATTCAGAGACTGACAATGCTGAAGAATCGCCAGCGGCTTCGGACACGCTCACAAAGCAGAGAATTACAAACACCCTGAAACAAAGCAGTGGAGAGGGATGCTGGGAAAACCATTCCAGTGAAACAACTGGGACACAAACAGATCAGTCAATAGTCCTCAAACAGAGACAGAGACAATGCCAGTATCAGTATCTGCCGAGGTCATTATTAGGATTATTCCGTATTTAGTGCATTAATTAACAATAGCAGATTCTTGCTCAGCTAAGGGTTTAACTATCATTTTACAAAATACACTAATGCAATGTGTGTGTGTGTGTGTGTGTGTGTGTGCATGGTGCCTTGCGATGGACTGGGGTCCCATTCAGGGTGTACTCCTATCTCTCACCCAGTGTTCCTATAATAGGCCACATATCCACCGCGACCTTGACCAAGATAAAGCACTGCCTGAAGAGGAATGAAAGAATGAACGGAGCAGCATTACAGTCACAACCTAAAGCAAAGGAATTTTAAAATATCTTTCAACAGAAAAGAATCAATACCATCAATTTATCTGAAGTCTAAATGATTTATACAGAGTTTCTGCGTAGGCTGTAAATGGCTGACTTGCTGTATGACTAATATTTGTATTTGTTGATGAGATGCAATTTCTGACTTCATTTGTCTCTTTTCATACGTTCCTCTCCCTTCTCTTGCACTCCTTCTTGCAGTGTTTCTCATCTCATTTTCTCTTTTTAATTCCCTCTCTCACTTCATTAAAATTTAATTTAGGCTTTTTTTTTTATTTAATGACAGACAGTTTGGTCCAGGTGAGAGAGTGTGTAAATATAACAACAAAAAAAGAACAGTAATAATAATGGATCAGATTATTCTCTCACTGTTTCTGCATGGTCTCTCTCTTTCAGACGTTCTTTCTCTGTGGTAAAAGCTGTGTGTCAGCTCTCACGTGCAGGCATCCATCAACTCTGACAGTGTTGTGGGTTGGATAAAAGCTTTTTTATGAAGGGAGCCTTTCTAAAGAGTGAAAGTCTCCAGAGATTAATAACTCACATTCCCTTGACACACTTCGTCTCAGTAGACCCAAAAATTCTGCTTGTTACTCGTTTTATACTCAAGTAACCATTCAAATGAACTCGTCCTCAATTTTGAATGTGCAAGAGCTGGGACAATCAAAGGCCTATCACAGGATCATACACATCAGCAGTTTAGAGAGTGTTTTGGAAACATTCATGACTGAAGGTGAGGAGCAAAGGACACGATGGACAAATGTATGTGTTTTAAATGTGTCCTTGTTAATGTGGACAAGAGAGAGAATAATACCTCCTTCAGGAAAGTGTGAGTGTGAGATGTGTGTTCGTGTGTGTGTGTGTGTGTGTGTGTGTGTGTGTGTGTGTGTGTGTGTGTGTGTGTGTGTGTGAGACAGAGCCTCTGCATGGAATCTGACCCTCATTTGACCTTAACACTCAGCACTGTCCAAACTGCCAAAACAAAACACATCCATTACACAGTTACCGCAGTGACGGGTCGCTCTCTCTCTCTCACAGACACACACACACACTTGCGTTATATATCACGGTTTATATCATTGTTACCTCCAATTATCCCTCTATCCTATCTCTCTCACTCTCTCTCTCACACATAAACACACACATAATATATCGTGGTTTATATCATTGTTACCTCCAATTATACTTCTATCCTATCTCTCTCTCACACACACACACATTAGCACTTACACACTTTTTCTCTCTCAGTTTGATTTTCTCACAAGCGGCAGAGAAAGCAGCAGGAGAAATGAGCTAGACTGAGAAAAAAAACAGCAACATGACACACCACAGGAAGTTTAACATTTTATGTACACTACTGTTTTTAGTCAAACACACACACACACACACACAAAATACATATACTCACACAAACACACAAAGTCACATACTTTCACACACATGCCCAGGTGGCAGGAGCTTCTGCTCAGACACTGAAGGAGAAATAAATAGGTGTGAGAGTGATTTTCAAGCCTCGTTAGGGGTCCAAGCACTGCTGGGTGCAAAAATGAGAAGTTTAAGCATTAGAAGTCTAAGCATTAATGGTTTATGCATTAAGGGTTGAGTATCAAAGGGCACTCGTTCATCAGTTAGGAGTTGTAAGAATTAGGGATTTATGAGTATTAAGGTGCAAGCACTGGTCTAATAGTTGGGAGACTCAGCATAATGCCAAGTGGACACTACTCGAGCGATTACAGACGAGGCTCACACCCTATACTCCCTTTAACCTGGAGAGATCCCTGACAAAAATAAATGCGAGAGCTGTTTCTGTGACTTGTCTTATGTGACTTTGTCAAGAGCAACTGGTCATGGTTACTATCCTGGTCATTTCAGCACTATTCTCTACAGAAGCAAGGAAAAAGAGAAATAAGACAGAAATGTGGAGGAAGGATTATTTGGGTAGATGCAGGCAGTGAGGATTGTCTGTTCTGCAAAGAGAACTGGAGGTATAGTATACATAAATGTAGCTATTTGTCGCTATACTGTGCATTGCCAGGAATCATGTAATGTTTGTTTTTATTTCGGTTGTTCCTAACAACCATTTGGGTATCACATGACAAATAATTTCTTATAGACGCAATATTCCCCCACAAACAGATGGAAAGAACTGGATTCTGATGTTCCCGCCTCCTCTAGGACTCTCCTCTAGGTTGCTCATCGCTGCTCTTGCTACAAGATTCATCACCAAGAATATCAACACGGCTGAAAATATCAGAGCATCTTCAACAGCTCGCAGACTGGGAAAATATTGTTGGCAAACCACTCACACAACATGAGGGGTCGCTATGGGGGCGCACAACATGTCCTGTAGGTACTCAAGAAGAATCACATCAGCATACACTTGGGAACACTTTGTCTGATCTTCACCAAACTTGATATCTCATGTGGAAACACATAGACAGCTGGACACAGATCAATAAGAGTTGTGTTAATTTACCTATAATTATTTTTCCTAATGAAAAACTATGCCATCCAATTGGCTTGTGTGTGTGTGTGTGTGTGTGTGTGTGCGTGCGTGCGTGCGTGTGTGTGTTCAGCCATCAGCTAGCATAATGAATGGGCAAGAGTAATGAATAGCTGCACATCAATTACAGCTAAATGAGAGGAAAACAATGGTGACACTGTGCGATGGACACAAAACCCAGACCTCCTCTCTGATTATCCATTCATCCACTACATCTCTCTCTCTCTCTCATTCCTTTTCTCATCCCTCCCTCTCCCTCCCTGTCACATTCTTTATCTGTCCCTTCCATCTGCCTTTCTTTCCCAGCTTTCTACTTCTCCATTCCTTTTTCTTCCATTCCCCATGCCCATCTTTCACACACCCCTCTTTCACTCACATCCCTCTCTTTCTTTCTCTTTCTGTCTCATATACCTGTCCCTTCACTCACCTCCATCGCGCGCTCTCTCACGCGGAGACAGTGACACGCACCACGCCTTTCACAGTGACGCATACAGATGAATTCAGCATGAATGAGTGAATAAGAGTGAAGGAGTATGAATGTGTGCATATGAATGAATGAGAATGAAAAAGTGATTAATATTGAATGAGTATAAATGAGTAAATTGGAATGGATGAGTGATTAGGAATGAACGAGTATGAAGAATACAAACAGATCACACATTTACATTTATAGCATTTGGCAGACGCCCTTATCCAGAGCAACTTACACTTTATCTTATTTGTACAACTGAGCAGTTGAGGGTTAAGGGCCTTGCTCAAGGGCCCACCAGTGGCAGCTTGGGGGTGCTGGGGATTGAACTGATGACCTTCCGATCAGTAGCCCGACGTCCCAACCACTGAGCTACCACTGCCCTGCCCTTGATGCATTTATAACATCAAGGTTGGACTCCTGTAATTCCCTTTATTTGGGGTTGCCTAAGACTGCTCAAGATCGCCTGCAAATGGTGCAAAATGCAGCGGCCAGACTTTTGACCGGGACTAGGAAGCGTGAGCACATTACTCCTGTGCTTGCCTCTCTTCACTGGCTGCCACTCAGTTTCCGCATTGAGTTTAAAATTTTATTATTTGTTTTAAAGCTTTGCATGGGCTTGCTCCACCATACATATGTGATCTCCTTAGTCTGTACACTGCCCCAAGATCTCTTCGATTATCCAGTCAAGTTACTCCTTTCAGTCCCACGTTCACATTCCAAAACCAAGGGTGACCGGGCTTTCTCAGTGGCTGCTCCCAGGCTTTGGAATAGTCTCCCTTTTCATATAAGATCATCCTCCTTTATTGCTATGTTCAAATCCTCCTTGAACACTTTTATTCTCTATCTTTTAATTCAGTCTGAGCCTTGAAAATGTCCATTTGTCTCTCTGTATTTTGTGTTGTTAAATGTTTTTTGAGTATAGATTTGCTTTATACAATGTGTACAGCACTTTGGTTTCAACTCTAGTTGTTTTTAAATGTGTTTATTAACCGAATAAACTAAACTAAACATGTATGAATGAGTGAATACGACAGAATATGAATAAGATCATATGAGTTAATGCCCAGGAATGAGTGACTATAAATGGATGAGTATGAATGGGTAAATATGATTAAATAAGTATGAATGAGTATGAATGAGTGAATAATAATAATATATCGGGGATCCCGAGCTGAATGCTTACACAGCCGCTTACACAGCCGCTCTCTACACCACCCACAGAGACTGTCAGAGTGAGTCAACAGTGAGGAGGATGTGGGGATGTGAAGGAGAGGAAAAGAGAAAGGGAGTGAAAATAAAAAAAAATAAATAAATAAAAAATAAAAATTAGGGTACAGAGAGCAGAGAGATGAGAAAGAGAGAGAAAGACAAAGATGAATTCAAACAGAGAGAGAGAGAGAGAGAGAACAAAAGATAAAATGATAGGAGATTTTTGGAGACAGAAGGAGCAGTGAGAGAGAATATGAAAGGGAAATGTAAAGAAAGAGAGATGGTAGAGAATGAAAAAGGCAGGAGAGGGAAGCAGGAAGAGAAGGAGAGGATCTGTAGATGTGAACGAAAAGACAGACAGGAAACAAGAAAGACATGGAACTAAAGAGGAAGAGAGATGAGAAAAGGAGATGAGACTGAATGAGGTAGAAAGAGGGAGGGAAAGAAGGAAAATCAAGAAAAGGGGAAAGGCAGAATGAGAGAAGTAGCATGTGTGTGTGTGTGTGTGTGTGAGAGAGAGAGAGAGAGAGAGAGAGAGAGAGAGAGAAGTAGGGAGTGGATGAAAGAGGGCAACAGAAGAATGTAAAAGAAAGGAGAGCGGAAATAAGAGAGAGAAAGAAGGATGAGAGGAGACAGAGTGAAAGGGCCAGCTGTGAAAGCACTCAGGGGTTGATGGAGAGAAACAAGAAATCAGGGAAACAAGAAGCATAAAATAGGGGCATGATAATAAGGAGAGGCATGTTCGCTCTGCATTCAGCGTTGCTCAGAGCTCGTACAGAGTCGGAGTTCTCATATATTCTACATCTAGTGAACCCTTTCTTTTCCTTCTTTTTTTCCTTCTTAAATACTTTCCAGAAACACCTTTATGCTCACAAGCACAGACTTAATCTTAACAACAATAGTGTAAATATGTACCACCATATGAATTTTTTCAAGACATTAGAGCTTATTCCTGAACTTTCCATTCATCTAGATGTAGATTTGAAATATGATATGTTCTCATATTAGCCTCCCTTCCTGGTTTTATTAAAATTGCCATTAAAATAAACATTAGTTACTATGTTTTTTTTTTTCTTCTAGATTAAGCCCCTGAATTTCTAGTGACCGGTCAATTAGACTTACCTCTATGATAACAAAATGATAACCATAACGACTCTGATACTAGTTGACAGTAATCTTCATCACTGTCATGTGAATTAACAATGATAATAATAATAATAATAATAATAATAATAATACAGTCAGGGACTCACTGGAAATGCGTCACGAACCCCTAGGGGTCCCCAGATCCCACTATGAGAACAGATATATGGTCTCCTTATGATATATGGATATATGGATATATAATATATAAACGGATCTATAGATATAGAAAGCACGCACAACTATATCCAGACCTCAGATTTAACCGCAGACTTAAGCTCTATTCATTCTGGATTTGATTCGGGCAATTCCAGCATTGCAGATGTGACATCTGCACTCACACTGGCTAACAAAATGTCTCACAGCAGAGAATCAATGCGTCAGTCTACATATGTTGTCATTTAACCTCTTCAGGACAATGCAGACTAAACTAAAAAAAAACTCATGTATTGATTTACCTGTTTCAGATCCACAGCGCTTTATCAGCGTTAGGGTTGTGTGACATCAAACGAACAAACTTTTGTGGGAGACTACACACTTTCTACAAACTGTGATTTTTAAAGAAAATCGCAGAAAGCATCATATGTATAACATGAAGGAGACTTCAATGAACACAGAAAGTATAGATTTGAAAGTAGTGCTCCATGTATGTGATGTGTAAACGATGCAATTTTCTCTATAATTCAACCAGAGAAGTTAAATACAATGAAATATTCATAAGTAAACATTTTAAAAGTAGTATTGTTTGTGTGGTCACGACTTTATTTTTCCATGGTAAGGTTGAATTTTTGCGCTTTTTGTATGGAGCGCATATATATATATATATATATATATATATATATATATATATATATATATATATATATATATAGACTATGTGTTCCTCTGTCTGAAAAGATTACACCGTTTTTTTATCCCCTACTATAAAGGGCCCATAAATACAACCCCAGGATGTATACTATATCCTGTCCGAACCGAACGGATGTGTTGGTAAACATTCCATCATATCCTGTGGGAAAAGAGGTTTCACACTTTTATTCCAGCATGGAGACACTTCAGGAAGCAGGCTCCTGCTGAAACCAATCCGAAACCAAGTTTAAAATGCATGGGAAGTAAAATATAGATGACATTTAAAAGGTCAGATAAGTGATGCTTCTGGGGATTTTAGGCAAGTTATTGGGTTCCTAGCATAGATACAGCTGATATACTGACATATTATAGGAATGTCACCTACTCAAGTGAAACTTGCCACAAGCGCTACAACAAATACACTCACATAAATGGCATGGAATGGCATTTATAAGCAAAATTAAATATATTCATAGGATACTGTGGAGGGAAAAAAATCAGATTCATCGCCTACGCTTCTTCTGAAACTTGCAAAAGCGACCACAGTGTTTTTCACCCCTGCTTAAGACCTTACGCTTTCTGCTAACAAACAGTCCTCCTTGCTCTCTAGAGATCTCAGTGGTGAGACTTTAAGCTCATTGTGAGAAAAATTGAAAAACTGCCTATCCGTTATAATTAGGATGTGCTGTATACTACAATCGAAACAAATCTATAATAAAAAAATAGCAATCTAACATGATTATAACGACTAGGACCAATCAGGACAACAATTCTCAATATATTATATATTTCTTAATCTATTTTAAAATTCAAATTTTATTTTAATTATATTAGTCTAAACATTATTTATTAATTGGTTCATTTAATTGGCTCGCTTTAATGCCTTTATGCTACATTAAAATGCACTCATAACATTTTACCCATGTTTTATTTTACTTTACTCCGCATTTTTTATCACCATATGTTTTTGACACTCAAAGGAAATTTTTGGTTTCTGGAAAGGCGTGGTTCTGAAAAATACTTCTGAAAATCTCCCGCATCAAGAGTTTTTCTACCCAAGAAAAACTGGACAGACCGCCCAAAAAAATCAGGTTAATCCAAGTGTAAAGAAAGAACAGAGAACTGAGATACTGTAGATACTGTCATATCTTTTAGACTTAAATCACTGATTTAAGTCTAAAAACAGCCGTATAGTAAAAACAACAGTACAAACAATGGTAATATCAATATTAATAACAGCAAAATAAATAAATAAAATAAAAATAGCAAAAATAGCAGCAGTGGTGATAATTATGGCAAGAATATTAAAAATAATATTAATAATTGCTCTCCATGTCTCTCTCTCAGTGTGTGATGGTGCAGCAAGACTCTGAGGAGGAGGAGGATGATTACTTGCACACTGGGAGACATGGAAGCAATCTCACTGTACACACACACACACACACACACACACAGAGGGCTTGGCTAGATGACTCCCAGGAGAGCAGCATTCACTCAAAGTTCTGCTCTTAGTTCTCATTATAACAGACAGAGTATTAATAACACCACAGCAGCAGAGACAAAGTGGAGGAAATCACAACTCGATATGGATCTCATACTGCTCTCTCCTGTCCAAGTTCTCATCTGATGTAACTTCTGCTCAGACTGCTGGAAACTTCCGAACAAGATCCTTGCAAGCTCCACAACATCTTTTCGTCACCATCGTCCCTGACTGCTGATGACAACCGTTACTGAAGAGAAGATAAGAAAAGCTGCCAGACCTTCACTCCTACCCCAGCTCCTACACTACGTGTTCAGGATTCCCCTTCTCTTTCTCTGACAAATTTTTCTTCTCTATCAACAGAAGAGTTCCTGCAACTCATCCTGTCTTGCAATCCCACCACCCGCCCGTTGGATCCCATCCCTTTCGCAATGCTCCAGACCATCTCACGAGACCTCCTCACCTTCATCGCTACTATCATTAATGACTCCATAACATCTGGTCATGTACCAACTGCATTCAAGACAGCAAGGGTTATTCCCCTCCTGAAGAATTCCACTCTCGATCCCTCAGAAGTTTGCAACTACTGACCGGTATTACTTCTCTCTTTTCTTTCTAAAATCCTCAAACGCACCATCTACAATCAACTGTCTCTCTATCTCTCACAGAATAACCTCTAAGATCCTAACCAGTCTGGCGGCACATTCCACAGAAACTGCCCTTGTGGCCATCACTGAGAAGCTCCACGCCACTAGGTCAGCTGTCATCAGTCCTCATCCTCTTCGACCTTTCAGCTGTCAACCACAAGACTCTCTTATCCATCCTCATGAGTCTTGGAATTCATGACACAGAATGACAGTGGTTTGCTTCCTACCTGGATGGCCGGTCATTTTAAGTGACATGGAAGAGATCCACATCTGCTCCATACAGATTCTTGACTGGTGTCCCACAAGGCTCAGTGCTTGGTCCTCTTCTGTTATCCCTCTATACTCAATCTTTAAGTGAGGTCATATCCCCACATGGGTTTTACTACCACTGCTATGCCAAAGACACTCAACTCAACCTCTTTTCTTAAGATAACGCTTGACTGATCTCAAGGGGAAATTCTTCATGAAGTACTAAAATTAAAGCGTTTTATTATTTAAAAATAATTGCGTTTGTGTTTTTCATACTACAGCGTGTCCCAAAAGTCTTCATACATAGGGAAAATTAACACTTTTTAGCAAAATGTAGTCAAAAAGTTTTCATACTTAGCTTATATTATATTTGTTTTTCAGATAGCCTTTAAGAATGCCTTTGACAAAAGTAGAACATATTGAAATCATTCTCATGGCTGTATCGGGAAGCTGTCGCAAGCTTGCGATGAACTTCAACAGGAAACATGGCAAGCACATCACACATAACACTGTTGCCAAACTTATTAACTAATTCAAAAAGACTGGAAGTGTCGTGGACCAAGCGCGAAGTGGACGTCCACAAACATCCACTGACAAAGGCACAACCGACGTGGTGCTGACGTATATAGTCCCCTATGTATGGAGACTTTTGGGACACCCTGTATATTACCTCCCCAACAGGGTTTTTAGTCTGATAGTACTCTTAGTTCCTGACCTCGTGAACCAGTATGAGGATGTATGCATTGATAGACTTCAAAGCGCTTCTGTAAGTCATGCTGGATAAGGGCATCTGTCAAATGTCGCAAATGTAAATCTCCATTTTTTACAGACATCGCACTAATAGATATGAGTTTATACATAAAACACACACACATACACACACATACACACACAAAGTAATTAAGCAGGTTCAGAGGAACAATTAGACATTGATTGAAGACCGAAATCAGACACTGAAATCAGACTGTATTTGACCGACCAGTCAGAAAGGACAATTGATTAATCTGAGCCAGTTTCTAATCTAATCTTTTTTTTTAGATTATCCTCAGAGAATCTCTGCAGTGTAAAAACATAAAAAAGACATCAGCACAGAAATCAAGCCACACATCAAATGAAATGATAAGAAACTGATCTTGTCATAGTTCACTATCTAATATTAACTACGGGTGGGTGATAGCATATCATGATATTTGATGACATTTCTATGATATACAATATAAATCGTGATATATATGTTTGCGTATATATAAAAAACTGACTTTCAGAGGACAAAAACAGAAACAAGATCAAAACCAAATACCATGCACAAAATACAAAGGCTTGGAATCAACATGAGATAAATCAAGAACAAGACATCGCATCGTGCATGTGTGAGTGCCGGTTATCTAAAGATGGGTGTGTGATTGATTCCAGGTGTGTGTGATCAGTATGAGTGTGAACGTAATAGCAGCTGTTCCAGGTCATGGCTAAATCTAGTGCTGATGTTACAGTTAATACATGAATAAAATATTCTGATACCCATAATATCTCAGAAGAGTGTGTTGTGATATAATTTTTCACAATATCTATATTATATCATGAGATCGCCCAGCCCTAATATAAACATCACATTATTTTCTTAGAACTAAACTAAGTCGTGTGCCTTCTAAGACCAGATTTACTGCACTACTACTGACCTGCTTTTTCATTTATATATGATTGCAGTATTTTCCATTCAAAAACATTCATCATTTCAAGCTATATATGAAAGGGGAAAATGGCAATATTTGTAAAATGTTCCCATTACTTACTCTGGCATCCATTTCAAAGTGCTAATCAATTTTCTTTGCATAAAATCCAATGGAGTGAAACCTGGTGTGTCTTTCTCTCTCTTTATTACCAATTCAGTCTTTATGTGTGTGTGTGTATGTGTGTGTGTTTGTGCAGTGATGCTCCAGTTGTAGTTACTGACCCAGTGTAACAGTAAATAGTCTTTTCCTGTACTACAAGGCCTTTTCCTTTTCCTCCATGTGCTCAGCATACACACACACACACACAAACAGACACACACATGCATACACACCACAAAACACACCACAACATAATAGAGCGGTCAGCCAGCAGGAAGGAGGTACAAAAAACAAAACAGGCACTTCCTGCAATGCAGGCCAACATCTAACACAATAAAGAAGGAAAAACCACAGAAAGAGAGAAAGAAATAAATTAGTCTCACATAACGGCCCCCAACGCTCCAAAAGAGGCCCGGAAATACGCAAATTAACCAAACATTGTCCCTAAAGTACCAGGAATGTCCCTGAATAGGGCACTAAAATCCCAAAATTACCCAAAAAGGATCACCCCAGAACTGGTGTGTGCTGTGTGGAAAAAATAACAGTTCAACTGTTCTCTATGAACTGCTTCTATGAGAAAACTTAAATGTCTCCTGTACTATCTTTTTCAGGCTAATTTGTACCGAGCAGTTTTAAAAGTCCACATGCTCACAAAATTTCCATGAACCCCCGGAGAATTGTAAGAAAGTCAAAAATTATTACAAATTCCACCAAGAAACCCCCAATTTACCTCAAAATAACACTGATTTGATTTAAAGGTCAGTCCATTTTTAAGTATAAAAAAACATTTTGAGGAAAAACTGCCACAGTCCAAAAGCTAGCCTGAGACAATGTGAAAAATCCCACAAAATATCCTTGAATGGAGACCTATTAAAAACCGACCCCAAACAATTTGATAATTGGCCAAGTAATAAAAGTAAATTGTCACTAATTATCCCAAAACTTCCTTATTAGGTCCTAAAAAGAAAATAAAAGAAACACCAGGCCCAAATAACTGCTTTTAGAAGTCTTCAAATATCCCAAAAGCGCCTCAAAGCAGCTCTGTCTGGTTACAAGTTGCCCCGAACCTTCCTGAAGAAATTGTACCAAAAGTCCCTGAAAAGCCGTAAGACTTTTCTTTTAGTTCAAACATAGCTCTACAACTGTCCCAAAAACCCCTTAGAGCCTGCAGGAAGTGCCTGAATATAACTGTGACTTTTTATCTCATAATTGAGAGTTAAAGTCACTCAATCACAACTTTTTTATCTTGTGACTGTGAGTTAATATCACACAATTGCAACGATTTATCTCATAACTGAGTTAACATCACACGACTATGATATCTCACAGCTTTTTATCTCGTAAATGAGAGTTAATATCACTCAACTGCACCTTTTTTAAGTTGCAATTCCAAGTTACTCATTTACGACTTTTTTATCTCGTCATTACGAGTCACTGTCTCTCAATTGTGACTTTTTTCAATCACATAACTGCAAGTAAATATCACTCAATTGTGAGTTTTAATCTCGTAATTGCGAATTAATATCACTCAATTGTGAGTTTTAATCTCGTAATTGCGAATTAATATCACTCAATTGTGAGTTTTTATCTTGTAATTGCGAGTTAATATCACTCAATTACGAGTTTTTATCTTGTAATTGCGAGTTAATATCACTCAGTTACGAGTTTTTATCTCTTAATTCCGAGTTATCACTCAATTACAACTTCTTATCTCGTAATTGTGAGTTAATATCACAATTTTGACTTTACATCTCACAACTGTGAGTAAATATTTCACAATTGTGCATTTGAATCTCACAATTACTAATTAATATTACACAATTGTGATGTAGGTGCTTCCGTGTCCAATAATTAAACCACAGCAAAACCCAGCAGTGTGTAAACAAGCAATATAACAAACCTTAAGTATTCTCATAGCTGCAACTGTGAAATATTAACTTGCAATTGCGAGACAAAAACTGAGGGATAAATCTGCACAATATTTTCTCATACGTGGTGAAAACAAACTTCCATAACCCTCCCTTCCATCTAAACTGTCATAAATATCCTGAATGCACTGCAGGGATCCATTGTGCTTCCTCTCTCATTCCCATTTTTCTGTTTGTGCTATTCCTGTGTCTTTATGTAATTTTCCTGGTTTTAGTTTCTTGTTTTTAAAGTTGTATCATTCAGTCATTGTATTTAATCAGCACCAGGTTTTATTGCGTCATTAATCAGACCACGTCTGAGACAGAACTCTTGTTCGACGAGTGTGTTTTGGCTCCAGTTTTTATCTGCGTTTGGAATCGAGCCGTCTTTGGCAGTCAGCGCGTGTGTGCATGAGTGACGGTGACACGGCGGGGCCAGTCGCCCAGGCAACGCTCCCGGGGTGCCGTTTCCTCCAGAGGAAGAAAAGCGCAGATGGTGGAAGTGTGTCTGCATCAGCAGTGTAAAACTAAAACGCCCTCCGTACTTCAAATGCAGGACGCATACACAGTCAGAGGACACACAACACAAACTCACATACACGTTACTCTTTACCTGCAGTGCACTTTACTGGAACTTTTGACACCAGAAAACGGTAAGATACTGCTGTGTGGCTTTTGGTACTTACTTCAGGAACTACTGTTACTCAGGGTGGGGACACCAGCACTGTTTGTCACCATCACACAAGCAAACACTGACTAAAAATACACCTACTTTAAGAAAAACAGCGCTGTTTGTGGAATTAAAAGTATCATTGTGCTGGTTTGATTTCTCAACCTGTACAAACAAACAGCTCAAAAATACACCAGCACAAATGCAGCACCAAAACACAGAATTCCTTTTGGTTTCTAATCATATGGGGTGTGACTTCATGGAGGATTTTTTGTGAGAACTTTCTCACAATGTTATTTTCATTTCATTTTAGTTTTGACTTGAAGCTGTTTATGTGCAAATGTTGTTAATGAACCAAAATATCTTTTGGGGCGAGTGTGTGATGATTTAGACATGCCATTTGCACATTGATAAAACGAATATAAGCACACACATATTTTGGTTTTAGTGTCTTTATGAGGACCTTCCACTGACATAATTATTTGTGCATTTGATTAATGCTATACCAACACCTAACCTTACTTTTATCCTCATTAACCAAAGATAAATTTAAATAAATAAATAAATAAATAAAAACTGCATTTTTAAAAACAAAAACAGATTTATTTTGTGAGGACCAGGTGATTTTGAGGACATTTTACTCTATCCTATCATAATGAGGACCTTGATTGCTTTAGTCCTCACAAAGGACTTAATACATGTACACACAGACACAAACACACATTTTGATTTTACTGTCTTTGTGTCTTTGTGAGGACCTTCCACATTTATTGACATACGATAAGACAGCAATAAGAAGAATTTATTGTCATTGTACTTCTGTATATATCACAGCAAAAAACAATATACACACACACATATATATATATATATATATATATATATATATATATATATATATATATATATATGTGTGTGTGTGTGTGTGTGTTTGTGTATGTGGTGTGTGTGTGTATATATATATATATATGTGTGTATATATAAATAACAAAAACACATTAGGACATTTGACTCTATCCTGTCATAATGAAGATCTTTAGTCTTTTGGGCCTCACAAAGGGCTTAATACATGT
>CM040979.1:24567707-24622991 GCA_022985145.1 Pangasius djambal
ACACACACACACACACACACACCACACCCTTCTAAAGAAGAGTGCTCAGTCGCTCTGACAATAATCCAGTATGTGACGTATAACAATATTTAATCCTCACAGTACTCTTATTGTGGACGCTTGAAAATCTCATCACTTCATTCCGTATCGGTTGCTTTAGCAGACGCCTCTTTTGAGGGGTCGCTTCTCAGCGTCCTGTTTATTCGTTTATTCACTACACCTTACTAGTTTACAGGACGTTCTCAGAATGTATAGCAGCAATTCTGTGAATTTTCACTGAATAACTTTTTTTATCTGGATAACTAAATCTAACTAAGGCTAACTATAGCCAGGCTAACTTTTAATTTGTTTAATGGTAGCTAGTAGATTTTATTGTATGTAACGACTTACGGCACACAGAAACAACCCTAAGCTAATCTCATGTGATGTTAATGTGATATCACACTGTATAACGGCTGCCATTTTGAGGACTGAAAAAAGAACTGAATGCGATCGATGTTACTGTGGCTATATTTCATGAAGAAGATTCATTTCCATTTATACACCATTCATAACCGACTGCCCTAACACACTTATACAATACACCTTCAACACGCAGCAGTGTACCAGATTCTTGTAGCTCAATTAGCTAGGTTGCTAATTTATGGAACTAGGAAATTGATCTTAGCAGGAAGTATTGCTAGCATTAGCAACAGTTAGGTGGTTTTCGCACTGGGCACGTTTGCTGCGGTTCGAATCCAAGTGCGATTGTTCCCGACGGCCCCAGCAGCGCTGATCTGGTTTCAGACTCACTTGATTCTGTCAAACCTCAAGTGCATTTGCGTTCATCTTACGTCATCACAAACGCACATGGAGAACACAACGTGACTCGCCATATATTTTTTTTTATGCTATTATGCGTAGCAGAGTGAATGACACTTCTGTGTCCCACAACGTTCCCCTGCAACTCATGGTACACGTGTTGTGGAAACTTGCGCAGGCTACTTTACTTCCTGAACAAGTGTGGACCCAAGTACGAGTTGCGTTCACATTCACGGGAATCGTGGAACTGCTCCAGTGCAACCGAACACAGACCACCTACCAGGTAGTCTCAGGGTCGGTACCCTGATGCACTTCCTGGTCCGCATGACGTCTTTCACAATTTCACCACTTTTTCATGCAAACCGTGCTCTTTTTCGGAATAAACGTCAATTGTGAAAGCCTCCTTAGTCAGATATCAATTTACTCTCCCACTAAAGACAGATTTTCTCCTTCTGATGCAAGGACCTGACATATATTTTGCTCTTGCTTTTGAGGTATCCTCCAGGTAAAGGTAAAGGCAAAGGTTTTGTATGAGATAAATATATGAATATATGAATGATCAACGTTTTTCGAAGTACTGTTTGGTCTCTTCTGAAGTAAGGTGAGGAAGTAAGCTAGCCATCCTTCACCTCCAGAAACGTTCAGGTAATACAGAGGAAACAATGAAATTCTGTCCCAGATCTGGCAACCGCAACAGAACAAAAATCACGTAACTGAAACGCTAGAACAGTCACAGCTCATTCACTTGCATTTGTAAACATACTTGTTTGTTCGAGTAACAGTTTGGTCCACCACGTTTGTCAAAACTTTGGTAGAGATCTGGTCTGGTGAACAGAATTATGGGATTGCCTACTGAACACATGCCATGCAGACTACCTCGGGAGCTGGCTTGAGACTGGAACGCAATGATTGACAGATCTGAAGGAACACTACATGTGCCTTTTCCGGAGAACACAATCCCATAATTCTGTTTAGTAGATGAGATTTTGAAAAACATGGCGGACAAACCTCTTGCTCCATCTGACAAACAACTGATTGGTAATGTAGCAATTTCCTTGAAAAAATCAATATCACAATACTATTGTAAATTTTCATTTAAAGCTCTCAGTTAATGTTATTTTACATTTAATATCTGTACGCCTTGTACTAATAGTAAAAAAAAAATGATACGACACACACTACATAGACTGCACACACTACACACACACAGTGCGTGGAAAAAAAAGAGTGAATTAACTATTGATCTACTGAGCCATGAAAAATAAACCGAAAGGATTCACAGTACGCTGCACTTTGTTTTCATTACAGCTGAAATTACATCCATCCATCTATAGCCTTTTTTTTTTATTTACTCCATTTTTCTGTCAAATCTGGTTTTGTGGTGAGCAACATTAAACTCAGAACTTCTGAGCATGAGGTTTGCTGCTGTGTGTTTGTTCCATTTTCTACAAGTTCACAACAGTCAAATCTGCACAATTTGATCCTTAAACCAAATACAGACGAAGATTTGTTTGAGAGCCCTAAAGAGCCCTAAATGCTTCTGATCCGAACTCCTCACATCCTTACCTCACACTTCGTTTCAACTTTTAATACCTCACACTCTCCAGGTTATCTCTCGTCAGATTTTCACTCTTTAAACCAGTCTTCAGATTAGCTCTCTTCAGATTCACTCTTCAAACCACATTCTCCAGATTAGCTCTCTTCAGATTCACTCTTCAAACCACATTCTCCAGATTAGCTCTCTTCAGATTCACTCTTCAAACCACATTCTCCAGATTAGCTCTCGCTAGATTCACAATTTCAGGCCACACTCTCCAGATTCACACTCTCGAGATTAGCTCTCTTCAGATTAGCCCTCTTCAGATTCACACTCTCAGACCACACTCTCCAGATTCACACTCTTCAGATTAGCCCTCTTCAGATTCACACTCTCAGACCACACTCTCCAGATTCACACTCTCCAGATTAGCTCTCTTCAGATTAGCTCTCTTCAGATTCACACTCTCCAGATTAGCTCTCTTCAGATTAGCCCTCTTCAGATTCACACTCTCAGAAAACACTCTCCAGATTCACACTCTCCAGATTAGCTCTCTTCAGATTAGCCCTCTTCAGATTCACACTCTCCAGATTAGCTCTCTTCAGATTAGCTCTCTTCGGATTCACACTCTCCAGATTAGCCCTCTTCAGATTCACACTCTCAGACCACACTCTCCAGATTCACACTCTCCAGATTAGCCCTCTTCAGATTAGCTCTCTTCAGATTCACTCTTCAAACCACATTCTCCAGATTCACACTCTCCAGATTAGCTCTCTTCAGATTAGCCCTCTTCAGATTCACACTCTCAGACCACACTCTCCAGATTCACACTCTCCAGATTAGCTCTCTTCAGATTAGCCCTCTTCAGATTCACACTCTCCAGATTCACTCTCTTCAGATTAGCTCTCTTCAGATTAGCTCTCTTCGGATTCACACTCTCCAGATTAGCCCTCTTCAGATTCACACTCTCAGACCACACTCTCCAGATTCACACTCTCCAGATTAGCCCTCTTCAGATTAGCCCTCTTCAGATTCACACTCTCAGACCACACTCTCCAGATTCACACTCTTCAGATTAGCTCTCTTCAGATTCACACTCTCAGACCACACTCTCCAGATTCACACTCTTCAGATTAGCTCTCTTCAGATTCACACTCTCAGACCACACTCTCCAGATTAGCTCTCTTCAGATTCACACTCTTCAAACCACATTCTCCAGGTTATCTGTCTCCAGATTCACACTCTTCAGGCTACACACTCCTAATTCTCTTTCTCCACATTAGCACTCTTCAGGTTATCTGTCTCCAGACTGACACTTTTCAGGCCACATTGTCCAAGTCATGGCGTTCTTTAATCCACACTTTCCAGATTAGCTCTCTCAAAATTCACACTCTTCAGGCCACACTCCCCAAATTAGCTTTCTCTCTCTCTCTCTCTCTCTCTCTCTCTCTCTCTCTCTCTTTAATTTTCTAAAGCATATGCAGTTTGTTTACTAGCCAGTGTCTCCAGTTAGATGGCCAGCCTGCCAGGAAATAAGAACCTAGAGTCCCCAAAAACCATAACCATGTCCAGGTTTTCACAAGTTTGTTGTGTGTGTAGTTCAACCAAGAACCATGACAAAACCATCATGTTTAGTCATTACACTTGTCTACCCTGCTTTTCATCCTACTGTCTTTATCTGCCATTTTCCATCTGCCTTTCCTTCTTTCCCTGATTATCTTTCTTCCTGTTTCCTTCTATCTCCCTCTCAGCTGCTTTCACACTTTCCCTTTGTCTATCTGTGCCTGTCTCTTTTTGAGGCTTCCCCCCAGTCATTCCCCTCGGTATCCTAACCCGTGAACTCCACTCCTTAACCCTTAACCCCTTCTCCATGGTCCCTAACCCACTCCTCCCCTGGGTTTTCAGTTCTAAAGAGAGGAGTGTGTTTGAGGAAGGAAAGGAAAGGAAGCAGGTGATTAGCTACAGTATGGTTTTCTCATTATTTACAGAGAAAGGAGGGAGAGACAGACACTAGAGATAGACACTGCACACTGCCAATAAATATTTCACACTCAAACAATCCAGGTAGACACTCTCCATATACATGCTTTAAAAAAAAGGGTTCCTTTGGTTTTTTTTTTTTTCAAGTTATTGGTTCAGGCCCATACACTCCAGCTGAGCTCCACTAGCTTTATAATAACTCTTCAAAAACAGGTTGCTATGTTGTTTGTTCCCTTTCCTCCACCCAGTAAATCAACCAAAAAGGTCTGGGTAGAGATGTCCACCTGTCCAAAATCCAGATCCTCCCTGATCCTTCCATATCCACATTCTCCAGACAGACAGACACACACACACACACACACACACACCCTCCAGCCCAGCATTACAGTCACGACTTTTCAAAATCATAGTATACCTTTGCCTTCATGTCCAACCTGATAAATCAACCAAGCAAACACACAAGCACGCAAAAGCCTGGGCAGTAATATCTACCTGTCTTAAATTGTAAAAGATGTCTAGTGTTCTCCTGGTGAGTCAGCATGGACAGAAAATAATTCCCTGAATTCCCATGATATACAGCCACTCCATAGCCTGCAAACATAAATTTGTCTTTTTATGTCTTTAAGCTGGAAAGACTCTGGTTAACCTTACGAGAGCTACAGTAAGATGTGCACACAAGCACACGCACACACACACACACACACGCACACACACACACACACACACAACCACACACACACACGCACGCACACATGCACACACACGCACACACACACACAAGCATGCACACACACGCACACACTGTGGAGCCATACAAACTTTTGTTTGTCTCATGAGGCACATGGGTCTGAAAGAAGTATTTCTGATCATAAACAGAAACACAGGCAGAGAGAGAGAAACATGGAGACAGTGAGTAATAAACAGCCATCTGTTTTCGGAAAGACTGAGACAGTAAAGGAAAGTAATGCAAATAAACCCTCCATGTTTGTTTCTTGTTTTTTGTTCTTTTATAGGTTTTAAAAATTATTTATAATCTTATTGATGCACATTATTTGCTTAATGGTCTAATAATCATTAATGTAATGATGCAATGCAGAGAGAGAGAATGACAGAAAGACAGAATAAGACAGAGAGAGAAAAAGAAAAAAAAAACAGGGTAGACGACAGAGAGGGTGAGACAGGAATAAAGAAAAGGAGTGAGACAAACTGAAGGATGAGAAAAGAGAATGACAAACAAAGTAACTCAGATAAACAGATTGAATCCATCAGCCCTGTGGTACGTGTGTGTGTGTGTGTGTGTGTGTGTGTGTGTGTGTGTATTGTGTCTGCTGCCAAATGTGGGATTAGAGTGGCATCTCCCTGTTTTCTCTCTCTCTCTCTCTCTCTCTCTCTCTCTCACACACACACACACACATACACACACTTTCTCCAAAGCCTATATCAAAACATATCATAATTGTTATCAATTATAATTTATTATAAATCAAATGTGTAAAAATATAATTCATAGATTTAAACTGATGAAGGTGATTTGCCGCTAACTCGTAAAATAATCTTAAAATAGTCCTTCTCTAAGTCAGTATCACTCTCTAAATAACAGCAGGTCTACGCCAGAGTCTCAACAAACTCAGGCACAGACTGATGCTACCAAACTGAATCATTTCGTATCTTACTGTATCTTATTGTATCTTATTGTATCGTAACATAGCAGATTCAGTCTTGGCAAGTGAAAATCATCATCTTGTAAATCTTGTATTTCCTATTAAAAGATCACAATGAACCAAATATAAGACTATTAAACCTATTTCTAGACATTTTTGCTCATTTCAACCTTGAAAAAGTCGTGTTCTGTTGGCAGAAAATTTCAAAATAAATGCTTGAAATTAGCAAAATGATGAATGAATAGCCAAAAAATGGCCAAAAAATGACCAACAGGACAAGACTTTTTCAAGCTGGAAATGAATAAAAATGTCTGTTTGGCATATTGTAATCCTATAACAGGAAATGTTACATAAATTTGATAATATTCAAGATATTTTCACTTGCTAAGACGTCATTTTTAACAGAATCTAAATCGTATCATATCATATTGTTTGGAAGACTGAGGTTTTACACCCCGACTGCTATCTCCATCAACCAACCAAAAAAAAAAAACCTACACTGAAATTCAATTCTTTAGTGATGTCTCACTGAAAAACAAAAGGAAACCCATCCTCTTCTGGGCTAACTCAAAACAAAAAAGATAAAAAATAACATTTATACCATGGCCAGAGACCGGAGACAGGACCACTGCTCCTCATACTACATAATCATGTTGGATTGTAACCATGACAACAATAATAAATACCAGTTTAAGCTAGCCTCGTATTTACACTTCACTGTTGCAATTAAAATAATCATTTCGATTATGCAAAAAGAAATTATATATGTATTATTTATATGACAAAAACAGATTAAAGTCACACTGTATCAGACGTAGCCATAGCAACAATCACATTTTAAAAGCAGAAGAAGGGACCAAAAAGTGAGCTAAATAACACTTCTGAGTTTTTTATTTACATGATATTCAATTATGAGGAAGCAGAACATCCCCAAAGGCTGTTTTTTTTTTTTTTTTAATTTTCCAAACTGTTCTAAGTAGGCATTGCATCATCGGTGGTTTTTCTTCCTCATCCGTTATTTTCTGATATCAGGAAGCTTTGATAAGTGCTAATCTTACATATAACATGGATTGCATAGATGAATAAGTTTCAAAACAGATCTTATAGTCCATCAACTGCAGTAATATTCTTAAATATGTCCATTATTATGTAAAGCTGTGTTTATATATATAAGAGCGTGCTAGTGGTTAAACCGAGTTTCTGAGATTCCTCTCCTCCTCTTTCCCGCAGCTCCGTCTCGACTCTCCTGCTGGGAAAAGAACAAGTGTTTTACACACACACACACACACATGCGAACACACACACGCACAGGTTTCATTTTAGGTATGTGCCAAGCCTTAACTTTTCTCTGTAAAGTTTTTACAGTTTCAAACAATCGGCTGTATTTTCAATCACTGCTGAAAAAGGGCACGACTCAGTGCACACTTTCCCTAGTTCTGCCTCTCTGCCTATAATGAGATCACTGGGGAGGAGAAAGCATTCCAGTCATGTTCTGCCTGTTTGTTTTCTATGTTCCTCTTCAACCCCTCTCCAACACACACACACAGACGGACCCGCCCCGTTCCCCTCCATAAAGCTGGGTCTGAAATCTGAGTTCACTATTAAGAACTGCTCATTTATTTATCAGATAACAAGCACTAATATGCATTTTATCTGAATTATATTTCTTAAAATAGACTCCATTTACCAATATATGTAAAGTCCAGTACGGTGCTTTATTACAGAGTCAAAAAAACCCAGAGCTACTGTGGGGAAAAAAAATAATTTTTCCGTTCACAAATTTTAACAATAAATAACAATTTGCAGAACTTTATTCTGGAACTTTCTGGACATCTTCTGTCTAATGTGATGAATTAAGCAAGCTAACTAAGTTTTAAAACATGTCGCTCCCAAATCAAGAAACCTTTTTTTTTTTTTATCAAGAAACTATATCTATCTATCTATCTATCTATCTATCTATCTATCTATCTACTTAACTACATATTGCAGATACACACTGCAAATCAGAAACATACACTGTTAACTGTTAACCCTTAACTGTACTGTTAACTCGTTTCCCTTGAAAAAACTAAGAAAAAGAAGAAAAATACATCAACCTTTTCCTGAACATTTTGGGCAGGTTTCAAGTCGAGTTTCAGTTGGGGTAGAAATTTCAATGAAACCTGGCAACCCTGCCTATGAGTTGCTCTTTAAAGCTCAACACTACAGTAAAGTACATGTTTCTTCTAGTGGGATCCCACTCCCTAAAGCTGGCAAGTAATAAATAAATAAATACATAAATAAATAAAATCTACAAATAAACCAGAATACTCCCCCTATTTTTCATATCTGTATTTCTGTATTCATATCCATTTAAGAGGCATCTTCAATCTCAACCCGAACATGTTTGTATTTGAGTTACACCCCTACTGCACATTTTTAACGGTAGAGTCTGTGGTGCACCTCTTCTTTACGAGCTCGTGTTCACACATGCACAGATAAAAAAAGCTAAAGATATCAGATTAAGTGAATACATGCTTTATAATGCTGAATAAAACATTTCATTGGGATAAAGGTGTCCATATTTATTCATAACCTGGTAACAGATTTAATCCAAAGTTTATAAAACGCAGATTTCGCATTTTGCTCTGTTTTGTAACTGTTTTCATCGAACGATTATCAATTAATGATCAAATCTATGACAAACTGCAATTTTTCATGATGTTTAACCTCCCTAGGCTACATGGTTACATTACTGCTAACTATAGCTTTACATTGTTGTTGTTGTTGTTGTTGTTGTTGCTGTTCTTTGCTGTTGTTCTCATTAACGTTACAGGAAATGTTAATTTGATATTTTTTTAACAGAAAAATAAAAATATTTTTCTTAAAACTAGAACAAAGCTCAGCTGATCATCATCCAGGCATTTAGCAGAGCAGAAAAAAAACACGACTTGGCTCTTAAAGATTAATTACACACACACACACACACACACACACACACACACACACACACACACACATCTGTGGAATCCTCTAACTGACACTATGGCCTTTCGACACCATGGCCTTTGACATACACAGGCCTTTCTGACTTATGGATAATATTTACCCACATTCCTTTGGGGACCTGAGCAGAGAGCAAGAGAATGACACACACACACACACACACACACACACCTCCTTATGGTTTATCGAGTTATGGTAATGTGCAGACCCACTCAGTCTATGTGATACTGAGTGTACTGTGTGCTGCTTAGCACACATTGTTTTTATTTAGTTGTTTGGTATCATGTGCTGTGTGTTACCGTGGATTCAAATGGACTTGTGTCAGTATGCTAGCAAGCTTAAGCTAGCTGAGAACTGAGGCACAACAGTTTAATTAGCGAGCACATAGCCGTTAAATCAAGGTAAAAGCAGAATGCCACCGGAAACGTGTGAAAACTGTCAGAACGTTTCCTTCAGATGTGTTAGCAAACGACTAAAAAAGACTAAAATTAGCACTGACCTCAAACTGAACATCCACAAGCTGTGATGTACTGAGAAAAGTCAACATTGCTACACAAAACCCATGAATTGGTCAGTGATATAAACCAAAAAATCTCCTCTTTCAAAGGTGCGAGTGCCACAAGAGCGATCCATTCATATGGACCCTGTTTAACCGTAGCATTAGCATGAGACCCTGCTTTAATATTTCGGTCTGTATATAAGTATGAGAACAGTAATTACCAAATAAAAGCTGCATATCATTTTACCTGACATTTCCTCAGGAAGAAATTCTCTCATGAACAAATATATTTGATTTTTTATTTTAATATTCTAGCTGAGTAATAGTGCTGAAAAAAAAAACATGTAAACATGTGAGCATTCACAATACTTCTCTTCATGAGAGAAGAAACAATACACATTCCTCCCTAATCACAAATGCTAAATGTAAATGCAAAAGTAGCTAACAAGTACAAAGAGTCTTATACAGTAGCTTTCTAGTTATAGAAGAGAATTATTTATAATTGCGCTATCCGTTATCACCCAGATGAGGATGGGTTCCCTTTTGAATCAGGTTCCCCTCAAGGTTTCTTCCTCATGTCGTCTCAGGAAGTTTTTCCCTTGCCACCGTTGTCTCTGTCTTGCTCTTTATAAATAAATTCATACATTTACAATTTATCTCCTGAAAGTATTTATTTCTGTAAAGCTGCTTTGTGGCTGCTTTGTGACAATGTCCATTGTTAATAAAAATACAAATAAAAATGAAATTGGATATATGCCTTGAGGAAGAAAGTGATTCAGATCCAAGATGGAGCTATGACTGATATAGCTCTGTGATGTCCTGTAGTCCATTTTTATAGACATCAATCTGTGATATAGTATTAGGAATTATCATTATCAAACATTATCAAAGCCTGTTAGAAGCGAGTGTGTGATGTCTACATGTGCAGTTTGCACAATGCTAAACTCCCTTATTTGCTAGCTACATTAGCGTCCCAGTTAAACAAAAAGCAAAATTCAGACATCAAACCTGTCTGTGCTGATTTGCCATATTCTGACTTCTACGCTAATTACTGTAAAAGTGACTAAAAAGCAATAAACAGAACCGTAAAGTGAGAGAGAGAGAAAGACAGAGGGACTAAATTCTGAGGATTGAGTTCTTTGCTAGACAGAGAAAAGCATGAAGCTAAAGTGTCAAACTGAGAGACAATGAGAGGTAAAAAGACAATCAGAGAGACAGATTGAATGAAAGAAGAGCATGATGAGACATAAAAGCGAAAGAGAGTGTCAAAGGAAGAGAACAAAGTAGAGAGAGGCAATGTGAATGGAAATGAGACAGCAACAGATTTAAAGTGAGGAATATAGAAAGAGATGGAGGAAGAGAAAGAAAGGAAGCAAGAAACACAAATGAGAATTTTATGTGTGAGAAGAAAGGAGGACGGCAATAATCACGAGAGAGAAAGGAAAAGAAAGAGGCAGAAGGAGAGAGGTAGAAGCAGCGTGATGGTCCATGTCATGTGATGATAATTAGGTCTGTCTTTTCTTCCTGTCCTCCTCAATGGTCTCTCGGCTCCCGGCTCCTGATTGGCTCATTTAGGTTGAGCTGTTGACCAATCAGGCAGCAGCGTGTGGTGTGACAGATGGTGACAGCGAGAGGTTCTGGATGGTGGACGAGTCTGAGAGCGAATATCCCTCAACACCTTATGGTGTGTTCAGTGGGGTAAATAGTGCATACAGGACTTCTTTTTTATTTTATTTATTTATTTAAACTTTAGAATCACACCCATTTTCTTTATATTAGTGCTGCCTAATAAATGTCCCTGTTCCAATTTAATTTATATTTTCATAATATTTACATATTTAACATATGCAAATTAACAGGTTACAATATGTTAAAATTAATATATTTTAAAATACGGTTAAAAGATACAATGGTTTAGGGACTTTTAGTACTTAAGTTCTTAATGCATGTACTTTATGGCACAAATTTATTGTCTCATTTTTAAAATTACGCATCAACTTTCTAAATAAAACTAATAACTAAAAAGCAATATACAAATATGAAAAACACTAATAATAGACACTTACTGGTGCCACCCTTTTCTTTTTTTTAGGTGTTGTTTAATTATTCATTAAATGCCATTATGTTATTCCCTACGTAGTGAGCATCTACACTGAATAGAAAAGCATTAGGGAATATGCATCAATTTAAAGCAAAAATAAAAATAATAAAAAATCCTTTTTGAAATTGAATTGAAGATGACGGATAGAAACATGCCATGATAGTCAGTTTTACAATCAGCAAAAACATTACTGTAGGCAAATAATCTCTAAATATTTACATTTATATTTAACATTTAAATTTATAGTGCTAATTTATAGTGCAGTATTCTTTGCCGGAAATTTTTTAAAAGCCTTCTTGAAATCCCATAATGCATTGCAATAAGACTAGCTATGATCCAGTATGCTATCTGAGGATTATTAGGTAATCTTAATAGTGACTATAGGGTCTGGTTTGGGACACGTGCAGTTCCAAAGTCATATTGTACATAAATGTACTGTACAGTTTCACCTTTCTTCTTTATATACACATATGATTCAGTGCAGCCTAAAAGGTGACCCTGTTAAAAGGGTTATATGATGTCAAAGAGTTGTAAAACATTCATTCAATCTCAATTTCTCTCTCTCTCTCTCTCTCTCTCTCTCTCTCGTACACACAAACACACACACACACACCCACACACACACATCTTGCTCCTTGAAGATGTCTTATCTGCAGGCAGCTCACGAGTCCTGAGGGACCCTACAGCAAAAATGAAAATGTGAGCTGCCAATTTCACTTCCAGGCTTTCAATCACACTCTCAGCACACACACTCCTCACACAGCAATAACGCTAATAAATCAATCCTCTTCAGTTTAATGAGAACACATACAGGGACACTCCAGCTCACTCTAGCTGTAGTGTACTGTAGCGCACACACTACAGCTAGTGAGAAAAAGTCATTGTGTTCGATCGGAAGGCAGCACTTTTTTTTTTTTTACCTCACACAATATTATCCAGATTTAAGGGAAGCATCACATGTATTCTTAGCAATTCCATAAATCTGTTCACATGACCATCACCTTGAGATTAAAATGAACTAATAACATACCTTGCAGCCTATACAGTAGTTTGATGGAGAATGATGGTATCTGTTGGGGAATGTTTATTAGTGAGTGATGTTGACTTTTGGAGTTTGTTGGTGTTTGATGGTAAATTATAGTGATAGTGAATATGAATATTGTTGGTTTGATGGTGAATGTTGATGTTTCTCTGTGTTTATTGGGGAGTGTTGGTGTTTGTTGGTGTTTGGTGGTGAATGAGAGTGTTTTTGAATTTGAATATTCGTGTTTGATCATGAATATTGGTGTTTGATGATGAATGTTGATGTTTATTGGTGTTTGATGGTGAATTTTGGTGTTTGTTGGTGTTTGGTTTTGAATTAGAGTGTTTTTGAATTCAAATATTGGTGTTTAATGATGACTGTTGGTGTTTGATGGTGAATGTTGGTGTTTATTGATGTTTGATGGTGAATGTTGTTTTTTGCTGGTTTGATGGTGAATTTTGGTGTTTGTATGTGAATGTTGGTGTTTGTTGTTGTTTGATGATGAATGTTGATGTTTCTTGGTGTTTGATGGTGAATTTTGGTGTTTTTTGTTGTTTGATGGTGAATGTTGGCATTTGTTGGTTTGACGGTGAATGATAGTGTTTTTGAATGTGAATATTGGTGTTTAATGATGAATACTGGTGTTTGATGGTGAATGTTGGTGTTTGTTAGTTTGCTGGTGACTTATGGTGATTGTGAACGTTGGTGTTAAATGGTGGATGTGGATGTTTGATGGTGAATGTTAGTGTTTGGTGGTGTTTGATGGTGAATGTTGGTGTTTGTTTATGTTTGGTGTTCATTGGGGTTTGATGGTGAATGTTGGTGTTTTTTGGTGTTTGATGGTGAATGTTGGCGTTTGCTGATGTTTGTTTGGTGTTCTTTGGTGGTTGATGGTGAATGTTCGTGTTTCTTGGTGACTGTTGCTGTTTGATGATGAATGTCAGTGTTTGTAAGTGTTGCTGTTTAGTGGTAAATATGGTGTTTCTGAATGTTGGGATTTGATGATGAATGTCAGTGTTTGTGAAAGACGATGTTTGAAGGTGAATGATTCTGTCTGTTTGTTTTTAATGGACCCCTTTGAAAACACTCATGTCATTGCATTTAGGCAATGCCAATGTAGGACAGGGCTGCACAATAAATTGTATTTTTATTGTTATTGCCCTGAAGAGCTGCAATAAAAGAACGTACTGTAGTCTCAGTCTTTTGTACATGTTTCTGGTGACACACGACAGAATCTTGAAGGTGGCAGTTTGATTTGCTTTCTGAACTTCAGTTACTAGATTGAAAAAGTTAGTGGAATCCCGTCTTTAAAAGTACTTAGAGTTTTGTTTGAAGAAGCTAGTGCTGAGTACACAAGATAATCCTGTGTGTTTGCCATGTCAGTCAAACGGCCTCTTTCTATGAAAGAGACCAGGTTTATATTGAATTTCTAGAAGTCAGTCTAATGTGCGTGACTAATGTCACTGTGAAATGTGGAAACTGTCATTTCTGAGTCCAAAGAGGCCGTCAGAATTTGGAATTTTTCATTATTTGATAGCCTTCTAATGTATTGCATTAAGCATAACTCAGGGTTCTCTTTTTTCCACTAAACAAGGACAAATTGCGTCTCTCACTGCCAGGTTTTGAGCCTGAACAACCACCAAACCCTGTTGCTGCAGTCAGTAGCATATCAAAATATTCCTGAGATAGTGAAATGAAACACACCGAGTCTTATCTTAAGTCAAATAAACTCATGGCAGCTGTAAGATATTTCTACACACTGCTTTCCCATAATGCAGACTGCTGAAATATTAATGGTTAATCTTATAGAATGGAATGAAAGACATTTGGCAGTGAAAATAAATAGCAGCATGGAGAAAAACTAACAATGGAAGAGCAAGAATAAAACACTGCTGGACAGCCCAGAGTTTATAAGAAACACAGTAGGACCCTAAAAGAGCCTCAAGCACAGACAACAAAAACACACATACACGCAAATGCTCATATGATGCGCAGCAGGGGACTGAAGCCCTACTATGCTCTAAAAATTGTACAACTCCCTCAAAGGCTTTTCTCAACCACAAGCCAACAGCTGCTCACCTCAGCTACTCAACTCAAAGCAGATTCCCTGAGGCACAGATTCCTGGAGCTGAGATCACCTTAAGACTAAAAGATACCATACAAATGTTCTCCTAACAAGCTCCTAAATATGCAAGGAATATCACTGGTGTTCAGATACACTGTAATTACACAACTAAAACACTCCAATACTTGAATCAATTCTGAAACCAAACAGCATTACAATGAAGGTGTTTGTTGGAGAGTGTTAAGGAAAATTGGTCTGTGATGGAGAATGTTGAGGGATGTGTGCATTATAATGTTGGTGTTTGATGAGGAATTCAAGAATGCTGGAATAAGTTGAAGTGTAATGGTGTTTGATGCACAATGTTGGCTGTTGCTGGTTTTCATGTTTGTTTTTCCTATTTTTTACTTCTGTTTTCACATTATAAACATGGTGTTTCTTGCAGTGCCTGGTGTACAACATTGGTGCCTGATGGTGTTTGTTGGTGTTTAATGGTGTGTGTTGGTGTTTGATGGTGTATCTTGGTGTTTCATGAAACTTCTTGGTGTTTGATGGTGTCTTGGATCTGGTGTTTGGAGGGTAATGTTGGTATTTTGTAGCATCTAGTGGAGAATCTTGGTGTTTGATGGAGTGTGCTGGTATTTGGTGATGTGTGGTGTTTGATGTGTGTTGGAGTTTCATGAAAATTCTTGGTGTTTGAAGGGTAATGTTGGTCTTTTATGGTGTCTGGTGGAAAATCTTAGTGTTTGATGGAGTTTGTTGGTGTTTCATAGTGTGTGCTTTGGTTTTTGATGGAGAATGTCGGTATTTCCTGAAAAAATATGGGTGTTTGATTTTGCATAATGGCAAATCTTGGTGTTTGTAGGTGTCTTAATTCTGGTGTTTAATTTTGTGTTTTATGGTGTCTGATGGGAAATCTTGGTATTTGATGGTGTTTATTGGTGTTTCATGAAAATCTTGGTGTTGATGGTAAGTGTTCATGTTTAACTGGTGATTTATTGTGTTTTTGATGGGAAATCATGTTTGATGGTGTAATGTTAGTTTTGATGTTTAATGGAGAACAGAGTTATTGTTTTTACTTTTTTTTCTTTTTTTTTGCTTTAGATTGTTTAATACCTTTCATAATGTCTTTCTTAAAATTGAATCAATGTGACTTACTGAGACATTGAGTCTCATTTTGGAGTTTTATTGTTATTTGTTTTACTTGTAGGTGAATTCCCTAGACTTTCCTTGGTTTCCACTAAACATATCAGTGTTTTGGACCACATGGAGTCTCTCACTGCCAAGTTTGTGGACTTGACCGTTAAAAAACATCAGAAGCTGTTGCTGCATTTGGTGGCCATCTGATGTGTGTGTTTACCATTTGGTAAAACTACACACAATGCCAGCATGCTCATATGCCAAAGCTAAAAAATGAGGAAACCAGTCAGCAACAGGAGTGTGAAAATTTGTGGCATGCAATTTCATTAAAATCATAAAATAAAAATCATATTAGATGTGGAATGCGTGATATTTGTACCACACAAATATCATGGTTTCTGGTACGTCAAAAATGCTCTTCCATGTACATTTATCTTCATTTATTTATTATATTACAGTATGTATTCATATATTTAATCATGTAATACATGCATTGTTTGAATTTAAGTAGTGTAAAAATGCTATAGAAAATAATTTTACCCTGGAATATTTGATGTTGACGCATTGTTTTTTTTTTTTCCAATTTGGTCATTTACCAATTCCTAGGGGAGATAGGGGAGTGTGATAGGGGAGAGCCAGCTCTCTACTATCACAACGCAGCTACTAACTAGGAAGGGTGAAGGCTCAAACTTGCTTCCTTCAAGATAAGTAAAGCCAGCCAAAATCAGCTTTTTGAATCGTTGCTCACGCTACATCACAGTGCAGCTAAACACACTTGGAGGAAAACCCTATCTACCCTCTTCCGCATACGTTAGCACACACTTCCGCGACTGGTTAATGTTGCTCTTATTGGCAGGGGAAAGAGTAACACCATCCCTCTCACCCAGAAAGCACGGCTCTATTGGACTCCCTGATCACGGATGGCTATGGCATTGCTGCGATTCAAACTCACAATCTGCTGAGGATTGCATTGTGCAAATCTTAAAGGGGACGTGGAAATATTTTTATGACATCATCATATACTGGTTAAACAGTATTACTAATCTATTTCAAAGTTCCTTATCATGATATTGTAACTCATACATTAGATTTATTTGACAAATGTGTTGGAGTGCTACTTGTGTTTAAAAGATTTCTGATTTTCCCAACTTTAACACACATACACTAGTGGCATCAAAATGTAAATAAGTAAGTAACAACACCATGACCTCATCAGCAGAACAGCTAAATATAATCAGCCTGACACAATCCCTTCCAAAAGGCATAACTCCCTTTTATAAGAAAACACCCACTCACAACTCCTCCTTCTTCATAGTGAAAGTCTGGTACCTTCTGGTAATGGCACATTCCAGAGTCAGTCTAAAATCCCCTCCACCCCCGACCCCCCCCCCCCCCCCCCCCCCCCCCCCCCCCCCCACACACACACACACACACACACACACACACACACACACACACACACTCGCACACTCAGACAATAAAACAATGCTTCGCTCTCACTCCCTGCCCACAGCCACCGAGTTTCATAACAATCCCATTATTCACAAATCCTAGCTGAGCAGGAAGAGCCAGGTCATGTGCAGTGTGCTGCCAATCACAGGTGAAGTGTAAACAGAAGCATAAACCATACCCGAGTGTACGTGGTGCTACCCGCTATAGTGTAGAGAATTTTGACGGAAAATTTGCACAGAAATTTGCGCAGAAAACCTGAATCTTAATGGAAGAAACATAAACAAGGCGAAATATTTTCAAAGTTTGGTTAAGCGTAAAAGTTAGCTAACATATAGAGAAAAAGTGCGATAAATGAGACCAACTATCAGTTTTTCATACAATACTACATAAAATACAGGAAGCAAAAGTCACTCTGTCCCTCCTGAATGTCAGCGTCTTTCATAACATTTGGGTAGGTTTAACAAGGAGGCAGGACACAGCCTTGAACCTGATAACCTGAAATCACATGACTGTAGCAGTGACACTGATACAACACGGTGGACAGAGATAGAAGACAAACAAAAGGTTCTTGCAAAAGGGTTCAGCATCTAACATGTTGAGCCCAGCAACATCATCTTCTAGTTTCCAAAGCAGCCTTCTAAAAGTCCCACATCTGGTGAGTGTTGTCGATTCATAAACATCCTTTTAAAAAAAATGAATAAGCATGCACTTTGTGTTGAGTGTGTGGCTGTTTGTCCTTTTTCCATTTCCTAAATATGGAACAACAGACTGCAAACGGGCAAAAGGGGATTCTCTGTTTCTTCCTGTGTGTTCCATCTTCACTCTCTCAATCAGGAGGCTCTGCTGTGCTCCCGTGATTTCACGCATCATTGCTGTTGCAAGACAATCTCCAAGACAGTTTCAGCCGAATACGTCTGCATTTGCTGCCATCTTAGCAAAAATACCACAACATTTAAAGTCTATTTTCCACAACAACATTTAGAGTCGATTTACCACCACAACATTTAAAGTCTATTTAATGCCTCAGAAGGCTGTGAAAAGCACAAAGGGCACCAAGGAGAGAGACAGATATCATACTATGCTGGTGCTTGTTTTAGTGTTGAGAGGAAATTGGTAGTGTTTGATAGAGACTGCTGCTGTTTGATGAAGCTTGCTTTCACTCTGTTGCCGTTGTTGGTATTTAATGGAGATTCTTGGTGTTTAATGGAGGATATATGGTATGTGCTGCAATAAAGACTTGGTATTTAAAGCAACTTTTGGAGTGTGATGGTGTTAATGGGAGATATAGGCGAAAGGTTGGAGATTCTCTGTGTTTGATAATGTTTTAGTAAAGGTTTATTGGAAAATATTGCTGTGTATTGGTCTTCAATTGAGTATGTTTCTGATAGTTGGTGTCCACTAGTGACTGAGGGGGTTTGATGAAGACTGATGGTCTTTTCTGTACATGATAGAAACTGATCGTATGTTGACGTTTTGATAGAAACTGATGGTGCTTAATAAAGATTGTTAGAATTTGCTGGAGAATCATGGATTTGGATGAAATATGCTTGTTCTATTATGTTTATTAGAGGTTGTTTTGGGTGTTCTATAGCTAGTATTTTTAAATAATATACACTGTAGTATTGTTGTTGGTGCTGGTTTAAGATGGTTCATGAATGTTGTGTTTTTAGTGTCTGTTTTTAAAGAAGAAAGCTGTCTTTTAGCTGTCTTTTTTTAAAAGATTTTGGTGAAACTTGGTGTCTAATGGAAGTTAATGGTGTTTGATAGAGATTTTCAATGTTTCTGCCAGTTGGTGGAAATGGAGATTGCTTGTGTTTGATGGTGTATATTAGTATTTTGATAGAAACCTTAAGTGTTTAATGGATATTATTAGTATTGGTTGGAGAATATTGGTAATTGATGGTGACTGCTGGTGTGTAAAGGTGTTTGTTGGAGATTCTTGATGTTTGATAGTGATTATTTGAGATTGGTTAGGTGTTTTTTGCTGTTTGTTGGAGATATAATGGGTATACCCATTATATCCTTGTGTTAATACGTCTAGCTGTAGTTGAAAACTCGGATGAGTGGTTGAAAATGGGGGTGAGACATTTTAACACAATGCCTCACACACTTTGCAGGTTTTTTCTTCTCACAGTTCCCTTCATCACTCTCTGAGAAACCTATTTATAGAAAACAGAAACTGCCATTCAAGTTCAGACATCTTTCTTTCATAATGAGAAATCCCAGAAAGACTATGTGTTGTTCGGAATCTCATGCTGGAATCACAGACTCCAGACCACAGTTTACACTGGGCTGCACAAGTTCTTGGAAAAAATCATCTTCAGTTTAAGTCGGCCAAGCTGTAAAGTGTAAACTTCAGAGACAGATGCTTATGGTAGCCGTTTGAGAAACATGACTCTGGAGAGAAAAAGGAAAAGGCCAAACAAACAGATGGGAATATAATTACATACACAGTAGAAGCAAGAAAGGGATGCAGTGGGGTCCAAAATTCTGAGTCATTATTGAGGACTGTTTTTATTTCATTAAATACCAAAAACTAATATATCCTGACTCCATCTTTCTTTTCTAATATAAATCCAAATGTGATGATAGTCACGTAATCAAGTCACCTTTAACACTAAACACATCACGTGAGTGTTAGACTTTTACTTACCTAACTGAGATTACACTCTTTCACTTTTTTAACTGCAGGCATGAACAGAGAACACACAATGGCTTCTGACCATAACATGATAGTCTTCAGAATAGTCTGGAGAAAGAGTGAAATGAGACAGCAAAAAAGAGAGTAGGAGAAGGAGGAAGATGGAAAAATAAATCTTCACCGAGAGAGAAAGAGAGAGAGAGAGAGAGAGAGAGAGAGAAGACAGGATGAGAGAAAGGAAAGAGAGAGTAGTTCCCAGCAGGAGCTAACGTTGGTCATTCATCTTCCTGTGCTCATCTCTCAACAGCTGAACCAAATCCAGGTCAATGGCTTCAAGCGTGAGTAGCATCCCCTAGTCATTTCCCCACTCATATTTCCCCCCACCTTTTATTCCAACATCCTCCATTAAAAAAAAAAACAAAACCACAAAGTAATAATTATGTAAATATTTGGAATAGGTTTTAATTATGAAAAAGGATACACAATGTTGCTTTTACTGTAGATTAGGCATACCATGGTCATACCATGATACCAAACATCTTCATCTTATAATTCTAGCTTCTGATGTATTTTTATGTTTTTAACACTAAATTTCTGTTTTAAATGCCAATCTGTTTTCAAGAAGGATACAGACAAGTCACGATCACTTAAGCAAAACAGCTCATCTAGTACATGAATTTAATGCAGTTTGACTCGTCTATAGACATAAAACCAGTTAATTTTTTGTCACATTATAGTATTGAAAAATAAATAGGAGAATGAGTCATTCTTTTTAGATAAAAAGATGGAACATATCAAATATTTTTGATAAGTACACTAAAATACTGAATACATTTTTGCTTTTAAGCTAGAATGTGTACGATACAAACACTAAAGGACTAAAGGATAGTAGGTGATGGAGAGATGAACTAAATTTCAGTGAAATGTCTAAAATTATGCTTCACAAAGCAACGGCTGTGGCTATGCGGTGTAGCTCTAAGGGTGCAGTCATGTTGTGATTGGTTAGTTGTTCTTGTTATAGTAGTAGGGGTTTCGTGATCACCGATGTAAATAGGTGATGAGTGATATCCTGACAGAATCAAATGTTTGCTTTTGATTGAGGCATATGGTTGATATCCATTGATATATAATAAAATATATCTTTCAAATGAATGATGCAACAAAGCAACAGATGATCATGTGTTTTCTCTGTACATTCACGAGACGGAATTTCAGCAACAAAGGCAAGCGACAAACCGACAGCCTGACAAATAACATTCTGTGCTAATTAGGTATGACATGGCAAAGCGACAAATCCAAACAACTAGCTCAAATGATTCCTCAGACCAATATTTACGGTGAGTGTCGTCCAACATTAATTCAAAATTTCGTTCCTGCCCGCAAACAAATACTGTGTGATGCGCAAAAAATGGAGCGTAAGCGTATAGTGTAAACGTATATGGTTTCATCTTACATGCAACCTCTCACTAAAAGTGTATATAGACATCACAAAGAAAAATAAAGCTTGGAAGGAAGCAGTAGAGATTGTTGGAGCTTCTGGTCAGTAAGAATAGTTGTAAGCTGTAATAATGTCATTTCCCACCTCGGGATGTTCAACGTACGAAGTGAAAATAAAACCTGGACGTCTCCATGAAAGCGTGTCTTTTTTTTTTTTGCTCTGTCAGAGCATGCAAAGCTTATAAAACGCTACTTTTATCATACTTTTACAGTTACAGGCCCGAGTAGCTACTGGTTCTGTTCTACTATAGAGAAATTTAAACGTATTCATGCAACATTTAGGACTGCAACTGCAGCAAAGCAACAACAGCAGACAACGACGAGTAGCTTAGCAACAAGCTAGCCGGCGTTAGTTAGTGATAACTCCGATGTTGATGATGACCTTCTCAAACAGTGATTAGTATGGTCAGTGTTACAAATTAAACCAAGTACTGTGTCTGTATATTAACTGATCTAAAGCCATTATGGCTACAAATTCATTTAAAAGTAGAGAAGAGGGACTGTACACTGTTCACAGTGTGAGCTGCCATGTTGATTTGACGTCACACCATAAACGGCAAAGGAACTGGTAGGTGAGAAGACTACCCCAAGTTGACAAGTTGAAATTGCAACGAGAGAGTGTTTTCAGTGGTTTTTAGGCAGGGAATTACAACTTCGCCTCGAACGCAGCATTAGATTGCTTTGCCAGTCCGCCGATAAAGCTAGTGCAAATCATAGCCTGTAACCTGTAAATCAAGCGCATACTTTTCACATTGATTAGTATATTACTTAATTTGTGTTTAACTAATTATCTTCAGAAGCTATATATACTGTAGCTACGGTAGCGGGCACTACACACCCACAAGAGACAAACTACAAGCGATATCTGCACCTGCTAGTGTAAACACAGGGAGAGACTGATCATTAGTTATGAATTTAAAACATATTGCATCATAACTGGATAATTATTTATATTTTTTTATTTTATTATGAGTATTATTAATAGTCATAACAAAACGAAATGACTATTATTATTATTTATTTTATATTTTATTACCTATGCTAAACTTACACACACATTGATCTACCCAAATGGATTGTTTTCTAATGGCTATGATAAGGAACCAATAAGGAAGAATAATCACTTTCTTTAACACCCCTGGTTCAGTTGTGCTTCATTGTATTAAACATATACAGTCTATAAACTGCAACGGACTGTATAATTACAGTGCTAGTAAGTTTAACTCAAAGCTAGTGCCATTTGAAGGTGGTATTTTAATGTGGTTTTGCAGGACGTACCCAGTTCCCAGTGGAGTTTGTATAACACACTTGTCTGCATAATATTTGCAACTTAGAGGACTATAAATGGAAACATTATCACTATTTTTAGTCAAGTCATCTTTATTCATATAGCACATTTAAAAAACAGCAAGTGTCGGCCAAAGTGCTGTATAGCATCTCGGCTAAAACTGGGCAATGAAATAAAATATAAAAAAAATTCAAATAAAAGAATAAAAAGAATAAAACTAAAGCAGTAAATCAAAGGAGAAATAAAAGCATTTAAAAGACAAAATCACAGATGAAAGACAGGACAAAAAAAAAGAAGACCTGATACTATAGATCTTAAAGACCTTCAAATGCTACTATAGATCTTAAAAGATAACTATATTTTTTAGGTTCTGTTTAAAAATGTCTGTGGTGGGGGATGCCTTTATAAAAAATGGTAAGCTGCTCCACAATCTCCGAGCTGCGACATACGGAAAAGGCTGGTCACCTTTGAGCTTCTTCCGAGTCCGAGCAACTGTTAAAAGTTAAAACTGACCTCAAAGCTTTTAATACCAGTTACGTTATTGTAGCGTTTTATCTTATTTTATATATACTTCCTTTTCTGTTTTACTTCTTTATGAAGCTGCTTTGAGACATATTTAATTACAAAAGGCATTACAGAAATACATTCGACTACACTTGAAGTATAAGTAACAAACTGATGATGCTGAAAAGATTTTTTAATGAGTAGTTTTTCCCGAGTTCAGAGACACAGCGAGAGCAAATCTCACTTATTTATCTTTTCAGGCTGTAAACCAGACATTCGCTTTCATCTAGCCATAACACACAATGTTACACACACATACACACACCCGCATCATTCACAGCTCCCTTAATGAACACGCTGGAGCTTCATGGCCTGAAGCAGTCTCTGAACCGCAGCACACTGCACACAGCAATAACAACCTCAGATATTACTGTAAGAGCACCAGTTTTATGAGTTTTTTTGATCAATATTCCTGCTATCAGAAACACAGAAATGAAACTTTTTCCAAGACTTAAAGCTGCCATATGTGATTTTATTTAAGACAGATTTTGCTGAACTGTCTTTACATCATGATAGCTATGATTAAAATAGATAGTTCTGAGAAAAGAAGATAATCTCTGTGACTGTTATTGGCTTGGTAATAAGCATCAAGCCAGTGCTGGTGCTGCTATAATGTAAGTGATAACAGGAACAAACATGTTTTGTGGACTTTCCACAACATTATATGTAACTATAAAAGAATAAAAAGTAAAATGTTTCATTCAGTAATAAATAAAAATGTAATTGTTGGCAAATTGCTGTGGTATAAGGGGAATAAAACACTTGGAGACATTATAGGAAAACAATCAACATCAGGGTGATAACAGGAAATCTGCCGTACCACACCGACGTTGATTATTTTCCTATAACATTTGATTATTTTCCTATTTTCCTATATATTATTCCTTACACATTTTCCTTACAGCTGCTGGAAAATGACACCAAATTCTTCCTTACAAATCTGTATTTTTCTCAGAGAAAATGTCCATTTCGTTGCTACATCTCGTTTAACAAACTGTAAATGTGATTAATGTGTGTACTGTGACGCATCAGCATTTAGTACTGAAAGCTCATCTATTCCAGCAGCATCTCGGCATCAATAACAATAAAGCTGAGAGATGGGGCTTGAGGAACCGGCAGCAGTGCGAGTCCTCAATCCACTGTACGCATTAATAAATAATCGACACGACAGAAAGCAAATAGGACAATGGGAGAACTGGGTTAGGAAGCATTGTGAGTTATTTCTATACCTGCAATCAGCAAAAATGTTTCATGTAATCAGTGATGTAAATCTGTCCACGTAGATGAATAATTCAAAAGCAGTTCTCGGAAATCTCTTCGGCCGATCGAACCAGGATTTAATGGTCATAAAACCCTCCTAAACCGCAGATGTGATTGATAAGATCACATCTCAAATCTCAGAACTACCAGAGCTCGGGTCAAGACCTAATCCTCTGCGATTTAGCTGTGCGCTTGGATTGTGTCCTACTTGTTAGTCGGTTTGAATAAAAGCATGTAGTAGATGAATTCCTGCCTTGATTACCTGAACATTCAGACTACAGCAAACTAAAATAGTTCTACTGCCAGCAGGTAGCTGCTTTGAGAGCGTGTCTTGAAATGAAAGTCCAGAGTAAAGTATATGCCTCAGTGAAACACAAATTAAACCAGACTGCATATAGTAAATTTTCGATTTCTATTCGTTTCAAAATGAATTTAGTTTCACCCTGCATGTACAGTATGATTTAAAAGAGCCTTCATTTTTAATTAAATTATTTATCTCCGGCTCGATGTATGTTCGAGTGAATAAATTAAACTTTCAAATCAATGTAATGAATTGGTTGTTTTGGGGGGTTTTTTGTCACTGTGGTGCTCTTATCATGTTTTGTTTTTCCTCCATCTTGTACTGTGGGCATGACTCTTGAGAAAACCCAAGCCACATTAAACAATCTGACTAGACATCACCCAGAAATATTCACATTAAGTTCTGACGTTCTGACCATAATGGTCCAATAGTGCTTCTGAGACTCAAATTCACAACCTTCTACTCAACTGCACCATAATGGTATTAATGTGATGACTATTTCTGTAGAGTTTCCCCCAATAGAGACGGGAAGTCATTGAGACCGATCCTTTGAAAAGAAGTCTTTAGAGGTTTCTTTTGGATAGTTAAAAGTTCTTAGCTTCCTGAAGTGGTCCTACTTGTAACCTCTCTTATGGGAAAACACTCACGAAATACATGAAATACAGCAACTGTTAATGATTCTACATTTACCCTTCTTCTTTTTTATTATAAAAGAGTAATCTGACTGAACATAGTTCCCTAAAAGCTGAGCAGACAGGAGTAAATTACAGAACAAACTCCGAGCCCTGTCATTTGAAACAGTATCATTAATCAGGCCTGTGCCTGGGTTAGGTATTATCCTCACTTTAAACAACATCCAGAATACCAAAACAAAGTGAAGACAAACGCTCAGCTTAACACAGGCACATCCGAGAGTCATCCCGTAATAATGCTGCGGGGTTCCAGGATACCAGCACAGATGCTAATAAGCAGTATTTCAGGTGGAAATCTCAGTGTGCTGGTGTGAGGGAAAATACTCATTACACAGGGAAGTGGGAAATGCCACTGAGGAACGCTAATGAACACCTCTGGGTAAAGGTTCGACCTAGCTGACACTGGGCATTGGTTTTATCTAGAAGTGATTTTACCCATATGTCTCCTACATATCCAAAATATGTACTCTATGCACTAAATATGTACTTGAATTCTGCAACTCCTAAGATAAGGAATCTATAATGAATAAACAAAAACCAAATATAAAATACATACGAACAAAACAAGTGTACATGAAGTGCAACGCTCTCACAGATATATGTAAAATACGGAAAGCACTAATGGCGGTGTTTCCATAAAGTTGTTAATCATGTGCGTTTTAGTGTTTGCAATTCAAATCGATGTTAACTAAGGATAACAACTGACACCTGTGGGCAATACTACGGGGAAAAAAAACACAGGAGAATCAGACAGCCAATCAGAATGTAACTGCAAGAGAGAGGAAATGACATGTACATAAACAGGAAGAGGATACCAGTTTAGCTTGTTGTTCTGAATCCCACCATGCACCATGCATAAAAATAGAAACACACACTCATTAAAATATACATTGTTCTTCATCACGCATCAAACAAGAGGACCTACGTTCCCCAGTTAGTACAGTGATTCTGAAATGGACAGAATTGAAAGATACTTATTTCAGCAAGATGCAATAACGGCGATTGAAAACCATGTTGCTCCTTTTCAGAATGTTGAACCGAGCCCTAATTGGTACAAACGCACAAGAATTCACATACAACTCACAGGATCCAGCTGTACTACACACTTTTCCTATTAGATACCGAGTAAGTGATTAATCGAATAAACAGCAATTTTAAGAGTCTAAAATCTGTAAAACATTCAGATCGAAGCATTTAATGTGTCAGAAATTCTATACAGACGTTTTATAAATAGAAAAGCACGGCTTGTGACATTTACATTTATTCATGGGGCAAACACGCTCATCCAAAGCGGCTTACAAGTGATGCGGAATCCAGTTTGAGACACAGAACCGTTAAAAGAGCTGACAATTACAGGTGCTGCAAGAGTGAATTTGCCCCAAATTACCAGAAAGAAGTGTGACATGGTTGGATAAAAAACAGACAGAACACACACACACACACACACACACACACAGAGCCAGAGAAAGCTATGACATAAGGTTTGGAGAAATGCTAGTACTCAGGATTGTTATACAGTGGTCACAGAATTCTTCCTCCTGCACAAATAAAGTGATAAAACCTTACTAGAAAGCGAGACTGACTATGAACACAAAAATCCACTTTTAGTAAAGTGACACCAAGTGAACTAGCAAATAAGCAAATCATAAACCGTGCCAGTTTAGCTAGTGGGTTTGATTATATAAAATAATAACCTGATCATAGCTAGCTTGATAGCTAACCCAGCTACTGGTTTTAATTACACAATAATTACACAAGTTTCCTAAAATTATCTAGCTTGCTAGCAAACATAGAAGAAAGAAAGGCATTATTATCCAAGCTAACTGGCTAGCTTGCTAATGTTAACATGGGGCTTTGTTTAGGTAGTTTGGTAACGTCGCAGATGTTCCTAAACTGATATACTGTGTTAGAAAAAACACCTACGTTTAGCTGTAGATGTGAAAAGAAAGTGGGGATTATCAAGGCTCATCGAATCATCTTGAGTTTATTAGAAAACTATAAAACTTAAAACCTTTACATTTATTAGCCAGGCCTTACGTGTGCACACCCAGCTGCTTTAAGAGCTGACATTTACAAGCACATGCCAATAATTCTGACATATGTGTTCTTCTTTTTGACTATTTTGATAAGGGTTTTTTTTTTAAATTTTACTAGAATAAATTTTCTTCAATTAAAGGTTAAATTGAAAAAAAAAAAGCTTTTGAGAGCTGATGGTGTGTTAAGGTGCTTAAGTGTTGGAGATAACGCAACACGCCATCTCGCTCAGCAAACTAGCGAAATACAGAGAACAGTGAACGCAGTGAAGTGTTTAGCGAGGAATTCTCACCACTCATCATTTTCAAGCTATACAATTGTACTATAACTAAAAAACTACAAACTATAAAATTAAAAACAAGAATATCTCAAACAAATTTTTGTATTTTTTTCTAAATACACTATAATATTTGTGCCCATAACAGGGACAGGTTAAAAAAAATCTCTTAAACACCTAATTTGATTTCAAGAACACTGAGATTAACCTATATTTATATATATATATATATATATATATATATATATATATATATATATATATATATATATATACATACATACATACATACATACATATATATATATTGGTATTCCACAACCAATCTTTACCAAGGGTGCAAATAATTCTCGAGCTGACTGTATTTGCAAGTCAGGCAGAACTTTCCTTACAGTCTCCTACAAACTTCTTCATTTTAAATGGGTTACTACCAAACAAGTTCTTATATTCGAAAGGAAAAATAACAGTACTGCTGCAAATGTCAGTACTGGGTGATGTATTCTGTTGCTATTCCTGTCTCGCTGTCTCTCTCAATAGAATAGACAGTAACAGTAAGACATGTTAAAGCTGGCAGAAATGAGGTCTTCTTCTGCTCCAGTCCCACAGCTAATCATACAGAATGTGGGTCACAGCAGGAGAACGTACACGCAGCGATCTTGCCGTTTCTCATCATTATCCAGCCAGCTGCATGTACAATGACGTCTTACACATCTTAACACCATTAAAAGTAATCAATGCTGAAGAATAATTATCGCATGCTTGTTTTGTTGCAAAAAGTTTTCAGTTAGCTTGTACACAACAACGCTGCTGAATTCTTGACTCTGATTGGTCAGACGGTATTGATTAATTCTCCTTATACCACAGCATGGTTGAATGCTTGAATCTGATTGGTCAGAAAGTGTGCATTATTTTCTTATAACAGCACATTTCGTATAACATTTCTGACTGTAACACGAACATTAATGCTAATGCGCTCGTTCTAATATATTATTGTTTCTATAGTAACTGCTCATACACAGGGACTTGTACGGCGAACGCTCCACATAATCTAAGACTAATAATAAATGGATTTAAAAACAGGTTGTTGCTTAACAAATTAATTCTTATAATTGTTGATGTGGTGAAGTTTTTTGTTAGGAGACATTATTTAACATTTATGGAAGGTTGTAAGCGCACTCCATTTTCACTGTTTTCTCGGTTTAAATTGCCAGGCTGGGCTTTGTGTGTGTGTGTGTGTGTGTGTGAGAGAGAGAGAGGCTGGTGAGGGAATGACAGTTTATCGCAGCTATAACGGATATAACAGGAACTAACTTGTCTCTCGGATATTTCACATCATTAAATCTAAATCTAAATCTGTAAATCATTAAAATGTGCAACATGTCGTCCAGTAATATCATGATAACAAATCAACATGGTATAAGCAGAATAACACACTCCAGACTATGCTGTTATATGAAAATTATGTGCTTCGGTGGGGTAGCGGCACTCCACTTGCGCCTCATGCCGTATCACACCACCCCCAGCGTGCATTATTTTTTCATATAACAGCACGTGTGTTATTCCTTACATAACAGCACCACTGACAGAAGTTCCCTGTGTAAGGAAAATCACAGGTTTACATTAATACGCTCATTCTAATATGTTATTGTTTCTGTATTAACAATGGATACAGGGACTTATATGGATTAAAAACATGTTTAATTGCTGCTATGGTGTTTAGGTTTTCTGTAAGGAGACGTTTCTTTTACATTTTTTGGAAGGAGTCTCCAGTGCCAGCACTTTGTAACAGTCAAAACTAAAGCTCTTCATTTAAGTTTTCTGACATGGGAAAGTCCTTGAGACAGCATGATAATATGACAAACTGCTTTTTTTGTCTATTAACTTAAAGAAAATAAAAAAAACTGGTGAGGAAATGACCATTTATAGCTGCTATAAAGTAAGTGCTAACAAGAACCAACTTGTTTCATGGATGTTGCACAACACTAAATGTAACTATAAATGGATAAACTGTATTATGTGTTGTTCATTAATAAATTAGTAATTGTTATTGTTATTATTGGAAAATAAACATTCATAGTTTTAACCATCATATCACAGCAGGACACATTCTTAAACAACTAATTATGTCTTCGTTTAACTGTTTGTGTTTTTGTAAATAAATATTTAATGTAATTTAATGTAATTTATGTTATGTAGTCAGAATCTGAGTCCATACACAGCGCTCCCCAAAGCAATTTGATACAGACGTACCAGAAAATTCTGTTTAAATGGAAAACTTGTGAAATTAGCACAGTGGTAACGATTATGTCCCAAATACCCAAATCTATATCGTCAGCATCAACCACTCAAGAGAAGATAACTATTACAAAATCACCACTCTGGCTTCAGGGGTTTCAGGTTTAAAGTAATAAATGCAGTAGAACTGATGAAGCTCCTCAGATGAGTGGAGAACCTTCTACAAGTTCACAAGTTTCCTTGAGCTGGATGATCGAACACCTTCATAAACACTCGGTGAGCGTGGTGTCAGCGTGGCACATGACAGCGGTAGTTCTGGAATGCAGCTGTTCTTCATTACTTGACGGAAAGAAGTTTGTTACAGCCCACAGCCCACTTTACAACATCCCATTCCCATGTTCCTTCCCAGGGTCCCAGGGGCGTAGTGTGTTAAACACACACTTAAAGCCCAGTAACGTTCCAGTGTTGAGTGATGAAAAAATAAATGGTTGAATAAGTGTGTTACATTATTATTATTATTATTATTATTATTATTATTGTCATATAACCCAGCCCTGATCACCTTGTCGCCAAAAACAAATGGTATGTTAAAAATTAGACACAACACCAAGCTAGTGTAGCTAATCGTGTACGAAGTAAACACAGCACAACGTCTTACACTAAAGATCAAGCTAGTGCAGCTAAAAGTGTAAAAATAAACACAACACCTCACACTCAAGATCAAGCTAGTGTAACTAATCATGTAAAAAGTAAACAAAACACCTTACACTCAAGATCAAGCTAGTGTAGCTAATTGTGTAAAAAGTAAACACAACACCTCACCTCACACTCAAGACAGACTTAGTGTAGCTAAAACACAACACAACATCTTACACTCAAGATCAAGCTAGTGTAGCTAGAAGTGTAAAAAGTAAACACAACATCTTAAGATCAAGCTAGTGTAGCTAATCATGTAAAAGGTAAACACAACACCTCATACTCAAGATCAAGCTAGTGTAGCTAATCATGTAAAAGTAAACACAACACCTCATACTCAAGATCAAGCTAGTGTAGTTAATTGTGTAAAAGTAAACACAACACCTCATACTCAAGATCAAGCTAGTGTAGCTAATTGTGTAAAAAGTAAACACAACACAACACCTCACACTCAAAATCAATCTAATGTAGCTAATCGTGTAAAAAGTATACACAACACAATATCTTATACTCAAGCTCAAGCTAGTGTAGCTAATCGTGTAAAAAATAAACACAACTTTTATACTCAAGCTCAAGCTAGTGTAGCTAAGAGTGTTTCAACATGAAACAGAAATTTGAATGCATTTCTCTGTGACGTGTTTCCTGCACTCAGCAGTGGAAGTCGCTCGCACATTAAAGGAGGCGGAAGCGGACGAAATCCTGCTAGTGCAGAAAGATAAATGTTTCATCCCAGGAATGAGGTCATCTGTGTTTGAAGCTATAGGTGCAGCTGGAAACGGAGGTAGTGACTCAAATGCTGAGGTCTTTACTTATAATAACAATAATAATAATAATAATAATTATTATTATTATTATTATTATTATTATTATTGTTATTATTATTATACGCATCCCGCCTAAGACTCTCATGTTGACGTAGTCAAAAGTCCAGCCATTTGAAAAAGTCACTGCAACTTAGTGGAAGCTTATGGACAAAGAAGACTTGTTTTTATGTGATTAATACAGATGTAACACACACAATATATCCAAGGACATGAGGTAACAACAAAAAGGTCCGTTCTAATTTCAAATGATCTTTAAGCACAATAACCAAAAAAGCAATGCCAACCCATTTCAATTCAGCCAACTGAGCTATATCAACCCACAGTAAAGGCATGTTACCCCCAAAATGTCACTGACTAACCCCCAAAAAATAGCAATAAAAGCTGATGAACCTCAGTAAAATCCTTAAACTATTACAAAATGACCAACTCAAGATGCCATAGTAGAAGGTAGACCAACTCCTAAAAGAGCCCAACCAACCCAAAATAAGAGCACAGAAGGTCATCCCTAAAAAAAATCTACCTTTATACAATTCCCGAAGAACACAGACAACACAGAAAGGCAAAGCTAACCTGATCAAATGCATAGTGACCCACAAAAATGCTAAACTAATCCCCGGATCCCAAAAAGGCAAAAAGTAACCCCAGGAAATGCCAGAGGACCCCAGTAACTCTATTAAAACAGCCCAACACTACCTCATACATAACCCAATGACTTTCATAAACTTAACTAACCCCCCCCCCCCCCCCCCCCAAAAAAAAATTACCCATAGAACAATACTAACTAATCCCCCACCTCACCCCCAAAAAAGCTTAACAACCACCAAAAAACTATACAATACCATAGTATACCGTACCATAATGTACTCTACTGTGCTTTATTATTATATTAACCAAAATAGCTTGACCTACCATTTAACAAAACCAGACCAACCCCAGAAATGGTCCAAACATCTATTCAGTCGTCTTTAGTAACCACTTGATCCTGGTCAGGGTGGCAGTGGATCCCAGGAATACTGGGTTCGGGGCTGGAATACACATTGAATGGGATGCCAAATGCCAGATAAAGAGCACCATGCACACACACACTCATACACAGATTCACAACCGTGGGCACCCATTAGTTAATCCACCTACATACGAGCATGTTTTGGGATATAGAGGGAAACCTGAGAACCCGGAGGAAACCCACACAGAAGCAGGTAGAGCATGTGAAACTCTGCGTGGACAGTAACCCGATCTCAGGTTTGAACCTGAGAAAGTTAGGGAGCAACACTACCACCATGTACCACCGCGAACTCAAACAATCATCAAAAATCTGACTAATCCATCAACAACAAAGCAGCTTGTCCAACAAACTACCAAACGGTTCGAACCATAAAATCAAGATCGATCTCAAAACAAGGAACTAACTAACTGAGGCCAGGAAGCAACTTAAAAGCCAAATAAACCGAACCAAATGTAAACTTGCTTAACCTCTGCACAGGAGGAAACTCTTGCCGTGGCAAGCTGAAGATCTGGTCAGACCAGAGGCTACAGCCAGTCATGCAAATCTCAGTGCAGTTGTTTAAGTTGGTGCATTTCCATAGCAGCGGGAATGCAGTGGGATATTCGACACGTATCTGTAGAATCTGCTGATGTGCTGATGTGCTCACCAAGCCTCAGCAGCTTCTCACCTAGCATGTTCATACCTGCTCAACATCTAGTCATGGCTTTTATGCAGCTCGGCCTTTTTCCTCGATAAGACTTATCACTTGAAAGCCATTTTTTGTCCAAAGCTAACAGATCAGATATATTCACTCTGTTCATTCCGTAATGCTCCATAAACTATCCAAGAGCTTCAGAAGTCAGAGTTACACAGGCTGTCAAGAAGCTCTAAATAGCAGGTTGACACACTTTAGCTAAAATGTGCTCTGCAAAAAGAGAGAGAGAAAGAGAGAGGGGTGAAAGCACATTAGGTTCTTTTCCCCATAACTACAAAAGGAAATGCAATGCATGGAGTGTTTTCTGCACTCAGTGAATCAGATAACTTACCTGCATTGGTTTAATCTGATCAAACATCTCCCTGGGCTTTTAAATCAAACACGCAGAGAAACAGAGAGAGGGAGAGAGAGGGAGAGAGAGAGAGAAAAGAAAAGAACACATGCAAAGGCTCAGTTATGACGTTCACAGCCAACATGTCAAACCTGAGAACAAGTTTCATGGAGGTTTGCCTTCATCACTAAAGCACTACAGTGTCTGATCATGGGAAAGGGACTTCATGGAGATGGAGAAGATCTGAAGAACTGGTGACCTTCACCATCTGGCACAACATGCAGCAGGGGAGAAATGCAGTGTGTGTGTGTGTGTGTGTGTGGAGAAAAGAGAAAGGTAATGAAGCGGCAACTTTACCTTCAGAGAGCTCGAGCTCGAGCTCGGCCAGCTTCTCGCGCACCTCCGCCGGGAGGCTCGGCTCCACCATCATCATCATCATCATCAAGCCGCTCGAGCTGCGCTCGGCCATGGCTGTCCGGTGCGTGTCTTTTTTTTTTTTTTTTTTTTTTTTTTTTTAGACCCGATTGGAGGTGCAAATCACGGAGGGCGCCTGAGAGCTGGGTGGGCGGTGTTTATCGCATAGGGCAGAAATGCATAGGCGAGTCTTAGAATCCACTGTGCACTGGAGCGCGGAGGTCTTCCTCAACATGAGACTGCTTCGCTTTATTCCGGTTAACTCCTCAGCACGTCGCCATTCGGCGTTTCATTACAGCACCAGCAAGCAGCAGCAGCAGCTCCGGACTGACTGGGCGCAGCGCGGGCACGGCGCGCTCCCGAGGCACCCGCGCGCGCTCCCGAGCTCGTAGCACGCGCCCTCTCTGCGCACAGAGACGCACCGCTCTCACTCACCTTCAGAGCACAGCGTTAGCGCCCTCTAGCGACACTTTCAGCAAATTCTTCATGTTCTACTTTTAATTAGTGTGGTCATTAGTACAGATTTATAGCACTTTATAGCTAATATACCACAATCCCTGCATATGTACTGCATCATTTACTAACCTCTAATCTCCTTCATGCTTATATCTCCGTCCATCCTGCACCAACTGCTGAACTGCTCTGACTGCAGCTGGAGCCGCTTCAGTAGCGGGTCTGATCAGCCTGCCTGAAGCACCTGCACACTTCTGAACCACTAACAGAAGTTCATGACTGCATCAAGCTCACAGTGTGTTATTAATGAGTTATAAATGAAACCATTTCCTACTAACCTTACACACAGAGAAAGAAAGAATTAACGAGAGAAAGAAAGAATTGGCGAGAGAAAGAAAGAAGAGAAAGAGAAGAAAGACAAAAAGAGAGTGAATTAATTTGAGAAACAGAGAGAGTGAGTTAATGAAAGAAAGAAAGAAAGAAAGAAAGAAAGAAAGAAAGAAAGAAAGAATTAGTGAGAGAAAGAATGAATGAATGAATGAATGAATTGGTGAGAGAAAGAAAGAAAGAAAGAATGAGAAAAAAAGAATTAAAGAAAGAAAGAAGAGAGAGATAGAGATAGAGAAGAAATTGAGACTGTGTCTGTTCCGCAAGCTAAACAAAATTATAGACATACTCAGACAGTTTGTTTTAGTAACCTAATTAATATAAAATTAAATCAAACCGAATGCGTAGCCAGGACCGTTGATCTGAAGCTAGGACTATTGAATATTAGATCTCTTACATCTAAAGCGCTTATTGTTAATGAACCCATTACTGATCAGGAGTTTGATGTACTGTGTTTAACAGAAACGTGGATTAAACTAAACGAGTTTGTAGCATTAAATGAAGCTAGTCCTTCCGGATACAGTTACATACATCAGCCCCTAACTGGCAGAGGAAGAGGTGTCGCAGTTATTCATAATCTGATAATCTAGGCGTCACACAAAAACCTAGTCATAAATTCAACGCATTTGAAGTTCTTTATTCTAACATAACTTACGTAGCCACTAAAAATAAGTCTACCCAGGTGATCCCAGTAATTATTATTTACAGACCCCCAGGGCCATATTCGGAATTCCTATGTGAATTTGTGGATTTCATCTCTAACCTGGTTGTTTCCTTAGATAAAGCATTAATTGTTGGGGACTTTAATATTCATTTTGATAATCAAGAAGACCCTCTGAGAACAGCAGTTGTGTCCATTCTAGATTCAGTAGGGGTTAATCAGAATGTAATAGGACCCATCCATAGTGGTGGTCACACTCTTGATTTAATTCTAACATTTGGATTAAATATAGAAAATATAGTCTCATGTCCACAGTCTGAAGCTATCTCAGATCATTACCTCATCTCATTTAAAATGTGTCTTAATCATAATATATGCACCTTGCCACGTCACCGTGTCAAACGTACATTCATGTCAACAACTGCACAGAGTTTTATCAGTAATCTCCCAGATTTATCAACCATGATTGGATCACCATCTCTAAATAAGGTAGCTCCACTTAAAAGAAATATAATTGAAATAACTTTAAAACAGACCACTCGAAAACTAGAATGTAAATGGCGTCAAACTAAATTGGTAGTATTTCAAATAGCATGGAAGGAGAGCCTTTTGAGCTATAGGAAAGCTCTTAGTGCTGCTAGATCAATGTATCTCTCCACCTTAATTGAAGATAACAGAAATAATCCTAGATTCTTATTTAATACTGTAGCAAAATTAACTAGGAATGAGACCATAATAGAAACACGCACACAATCATTACATAGCAGTGATGACTTCATGAATTTTTTCAATGGCAAGAAATTCAGACTATTAATCTAAAACTGGACAGTTTTACAACTAACCCTGTAGATAATAATGTAATAATATCAGATCAACAATTACAATGTTTTACTCCCCTTGAAGAGACCGAACTTATTTCGCTAATTTCTTCATCAAAATCATCAACCTGTATACTAGATCCTTTACTTGTTTCTTCAAACAGATAATTCCTGAAACAATCAAACCTCTTTTAAAGATAATCAATTCTTCCCTTATCATTGGCTATGTACCTAAATCTTTTAAACTAGCAGTTATCAAGCCCTTGATTAAAAAACCTGACCTTAACCAGCTGTCTAACTATAGACCAATATCAAACCTCCCCTTTATCTCCAAGATCCTAGAAAAGGTTGTAGCATAGCAGCTATGCTCATACCTACATAGGAATAATTCATGAAATGTATCAGTCAGGATTTAGGCCTCATCATAGCACAGAGACAGCACTGGTTAAAGTGATAAATGACTTACTTCTGGCCTCCAATCAGGGTTGTGTCTCCTTGCTTGTGCTGCTTGACCTTAGTGCAGCTTTTGATACCATTGATCACGCTATTCTCCTCGTAGTAGGCATTAAGGGAACGGCCCTTTCCTGGCTCAGATCTTATTTGACTGATCATTATCAGTTTGTAGACGTAAATGGTGACTTCTCTTCGCATGAACTTACTAAGGTAAAGTTTGGTGTCCCACAAGGCTCTGTTTTAGGCCCACTGCTCTTTTCTTTATATATGCTACCTCTGGGCAAAATTATTCGTAAACATGGTATTAGCTTCCACTGTTACGCTGATGACACAGAGTTGTATGTTTCAGCAAAGCCAGATGACAGACACAGAGTTTAATAAAGTTGAGGAATGTGTAAAGGACATTAGACACTTGATGCTTATTAACTTTCTTTTACTTAATTCTGACAAGACAGAAGTACTTGTACTAGGACCACATGCAGCTAGAAGTAAGCTTTCTGATTGCATAATAACTCTGGATGGCCTTTCTGTTCATCATGTGCAGCAGTAAAAGACCTGCTGCACATGTAGATAATATCACTAGGATCGCTTTCTTTCATCTCAGAAATATTGCTAAAATAGGAAATATATTGTCACTACACAATGCAGAAAAATGAGTTCATGCTTTTGTTACCTCTAGGCTGGATTATTGCCTTACTGTCTGGATGTCTAGATGCATAAACAAGCTCCAGTTAGTCCAGAACACAGCAGTGAGAGTCCTTACTAGAACCAGAAGATATGACCACATCACCCCTATCTTATCCACACTGCATTGGCTCCCAATCAAATTTCGTATTGATTATAAAATACTACTATTGACCTATAAAGCACTAAATGGTCTCGCGCCACAGTACCTGAGAGAACTTTTGGTCTTTTATGATCCGCCACGCCTACTTAGATCAGACGGTGCAGGCTATTTGTTGGTACCTCGAATAGTGTGGGCTACAACTGGGGGTAGAGCTTTCTCTTACAAAGCCCCACAGTTATGGAACAGCCTTCCACTTAGTGTTCGGGGCTCAGACACAGTCTCAGTGTTTAAGTCTAGGCTGAAAACATATTTATTTAGTCAAGCCGCTTGTGAATAGTTTTTTCTCAGGTACAGGGGCAGGTCTGGAGGGTTCACAGGCATAGAGTGTTGTGGTGAACTGGGATGTTTGGATGCTGTCGCCCCCCCACTCAGGTTTGTCAACGGTGGAGTGGCTGGCTGCCTTATGTCCCAGGGTGCCCTCGTGTCTGTGTTAGCTTCTGGCTCTCCCTTCTAGTTATGCTGTCATAGTTAGTCTTGCAGGAGTCCCTGCTTGCACTCTGCACGCAAAGTACATTGTCCTTAACCATTAGAGGACAAAGCTTACCTAACAATCTCTCCCTCTCTCTGTCAAGCTACACATGCTACTTCTGAGATGCCAGTGATCCTGACCCCTTCTGCTCCCCAGACCTGCCTGACCCATCCTGATGCCCTACTTCTGGTTGGAGTTCTCATCAGTTAGTTTGGGGGTGACCAGCTGTAATAACCTGTAATAATTTCATTATTCATTATATAATGACTTATCATCATTGTTTAATTTAGCTCTGGAAACTGAGAGTGTCATGATGAAACATCATTTCTTTTTTCTATTGTTTTTTTTTTTTTTTTTTTTTTACATTTATAGCATTTGGCAGACACCCTTATCCAGAGCAACTTGCATTTATCTTATTTATACAACTGAGCAGTTGAGGGTTGAGGGCTTTGCTCAGGGGCCCAGCAGTTGCAGCTTGGCAGTGCTGGGGATTGAACTCATGAGCTTCCGATCAGTAGCCCAACATCCTAACCACTGAGCTACCACTGCCCTTTCTATTATTTTTCTGATATATTTTGTTGTATATTTTATTGTACTTCTTGGAACTTTTTTTTTTAGAGAATATACGTTTTAATATGTCAAAAAATTAGCCATGTGCTGATATAATGATGGCATACCATGATGGGAAAATTAAAAACATTTCATTAAAGTATCCTGTGTCTTTATTATGAATGATCAGATCAGGATGCTTTTTCACCTTGTAGGGCTAGACAAAAGAACATCTCAAGTTTACATTAAATTATCTTCTGTTTATGTTATTTCTGGGGGGAAAAAATCACATCATAATCTATACGCATATCAATACGCTTGTGAATTATTATGTGGTGTTATTGTTAGCACAATAAAATACACACACACAAAAAAAAACACTGAAAAAAGCATTGAGCAGTGTGTATGAACTTCATGTTAAGATGAGAAGAGACTTGTGGCTTTGCCAAGAAGATCACTTTATAACAAAATTTCTTTGTAACAAAGCCACTGAATGCATTAAATATGATTTATATTGTATTGATTATAGAGTAAATGTTATTACTTAATGTGTGTCTGTAAATACCAACCTGTATTGGTGTGTACAGAAGGAGCAAGAAATACAGTGTGACAGTATACAGTGACTATTAAATTAGTTATTATTAATTTAGTTTTCTGTTAACGATATGTAATGCCAGTATGGGTCATTTTATTTTTCCAGAAATTAAATGAATAAAAATAACTATATAGTAAAAATGTTTGGAAATAATAAACTCCAAACTGGACTAATACGGAAATCTGATATATGGGCTATTATCTGGAATGGATTGAAATGTAAAGATTATTTTTTAAAATTAACTGTTAAAAATAAAAAGAAATACTTAATATAAGTATTTTATTTAAAAACGTAAGAATAATAAATAAATAAATTAAATGTAAAAAAAAAAAAGAAAAAAAAAAAAAAAAAAAAAAAAAAAAAAGAAAAGTGAGTAAGAAGGCTTGTTGAAATTTTGTGGAAATATTCAGTAATAACTTCAATACCTCAATAGGTTTAAAGTGAAAAGTTATGTCAACACTGCCATCGTGTGGACATAAAACCCTACATGATCACATGATCACTGTCCTCCTGTAACTCTGAAAACAAAACCATAGATTTGTCATTTTTGGTGATGTAAGTCGACTAGTCAACCAGATTACTCTGCACCCTAATTGATACAATTAACCCAATCTGCATTGAACACAATTCAATCTGTGTTTGGATCATAAAAAAGATATTACAGAGGCTTGTTGGGTGAATATGAGACTCATGAGAGATAGACATTTTTCCGTAGCGTGTGTTTGAGGTTGAGGTGATAAGCTGCTTCTGGGTGGCTGTGGTTATGAGCGTACACTGCTCGATTCACTGCCATGTGAAGGTCCACCAGATGAACCCTCCTGCAACAGAACAGATTGAACACCATCATGAGTGTATAACACACTTTGTAATACTATTCCAGTTACTCTGGTCTATTATTATTATTATTATTATTATTATTATTATTATTATTGCTTATACCACAGTGTTATTGAATTCTTGAATCTGATTGGTTAAATGGTGTCGATTAATTTCCTATAACAGCAGCTCAGAGAGTAGCGTCTGCTGCAAGACAAATCCCAGGTTTATATTACAGCATATATGTTTGTTTAAATACGGACCTTACATGGTGTATGCTCACATAATCTAGGACCAATAATAAAAGAACGTGCTGTTATTTAACAAAGAAAAACATACAGTACTGTGCAAAAGTCTTAGGCACATGCAAAGAAATGCTGTAGAGCAAAGTGCCTTCAAAAATAATGAAATGAAATGTTTCTACGTTAAAAAAAAATACTATAAAGAGCAGTAAACAGTAGTAAATGAAACAAAGTCAATATTTGGTGTGACGATCCTTTGCTTTAAAAAAAAATTGTAGTCTCAGGTGCAGGAAATGAGCTGTAAGTGTTACTGAGCAGAAGCAGCCACAGTTCTTCTGGAGACTTTGACTGTCACACTTGCTTCTTATTTCTGCAGCAAAACCCAGCAAACTTCATTATGTTTTTTGTCTGAAAAGTGTCTCTTATGTAATAAGCTGCTTTCTTTACTGACATACAAACATTTTTCTGTAACATTTAATTTTGTGCTGGAAAACTAATGTTTGGAAATCTAAAATGTTTTTGTACTGAATCAGTAATGAAGTTATAAAATACAAATCTCTAACAAAGTTTGTACTGAAAAAAAAAATAGGGTGCCTAAGACTTTTGCACAGTACTGTATAATGGTTGATATGGTAAAAGTTTCTGTAAGGAGATCTTTATCATTTATAGAAAGATTCAACTGGTTAAGGGGCACAACAGTTCACAGCTGCTATAATGTAAATGATAACAGGAAGCAACAAGATGTTCCATAACTTTAAATGGTTAAAAAGCATCATAAAAATGTAGAATTGTTAATACTTAGCAAATTGTTGTGGTATAAGAGGAATAAAACACTTCAGGATATACTGTTAGAAAATAGTCCATTTAAGGGTGAGTATTTTTTTTTAACACTACACTGTTGTTGATTATTTTCCTATAACAGCACATCCCAAGGTCTTTTATTCCTTATGTATTGAGAGCCAAATATTGACGTTCCTACCAAATGCAAAAAAAAAAAAAAACACTTCATTTCACTTAATTATTTAAACTGAGATCCATATTGTTTAGTAAGAAATCTCACTAAAATGTATATGTTTTGCTCAAATTCTTCATCCATAGTGTTTTTTTAATTAAACAAACACATAACACATACACTATATTGCCAAAAGTTTTGGGAGGTCTGCCTTTACATGCGCATGAACTTTAATGGCATCCCATTCTTAATCCGTAGGGTTTAATATGGAGTTGGCCCACCCTTTCCACAAGGTTTAGGAGTGTGTTTATGGGAATTTTTGACCATTCTTCTAGAAGTGCATTTGTGAGGTCAGGCACTGATGTTGGACGAGAAGGCCTGGCTCACGGTCTCCCCTCTAATTCATCCCAAAGGTCTTCTATCAGGTTGAGGTCAGGACTCTGTGCAGGCCAGTCAAGTTCCTCCACACCAAACTCGCTCATCCATGTCTTTATGGACCTTGCTTTGTGCACTGTGTGCAGTCATGTTGGAACAGGAAGGGGCCGTCCCCAAACTGTTCCACAAAGTTGGGAGCATGAAATTGTCCAAAATGTCTTGGTTTGCTGAAGCATTAACAGTTCCTTTCACTGGAACTAAGAGGCCAAGCCCAACCCCTGAAAAACAACCTCACACCATTATCCCCCCTCCACCAAACTTTACACTTGGCACAATGCAGTCAGGCAAGTACCGTTCTCCTGGCAACCGCCAAACCCAGACTCGTCCATCGGATTGCCAGACAGAGAAGCGTGATTCATCACTCCAGAGAACACGTGCTCTAGAGTCCAGTGGCGGCGCTTTACACCACTGCATCCGACGCTTTGCATTGTACTTGGTGATGTAAGGCTTGGATGCAGCTGCTCGGCCATGGAAACCCATTCCATGAAGCTCTCTACGCACTGTTCTTGAGCTAATCTGAAGGCCACACGAATTTTGTAGGACTGTACCTATTGACAACCACTTCATGGCTGAGTTGTTGTTATTCCCAATTGCTTCCACTTCATTATAATACCACTAACAGTTGACCGTGGAATATTTAGTAGTGAGGAAATCGCACGAATGGACTTATTGCACAGGTGGCAACCTATCACGGTACCACGCTTGAATTCACTGAGCTCCAGAGAGCAACCCATTCTTTCACAAATGTTTGTAGAAGCAGTCTGCATGCCTAGGTGCTTGATTTTATACACCTGTGGCCATGGAAGTGATTGGAACACCTGAATTCAATGATTTGGAGGGGTGTCCCAAAACTTTTGGCAATATAGTGTAACAATAAACTTCTTACACCTGATACTGATTCTCATTACTCTCCTATTTGTGTTATAAGTTTCATACTGCTTTCAGCAATAATACACACTATGGACTTAGTTACACAGTTGTACGTGTCATATCTGCCCTGATTCAGTGTCTGTTGAGTCTTCCTGTACTATCTATGCACAATCTGTCCTAATTTCTCCTGCCAATATCCTTATTTTTCACTTCTTACATTTTTCTTCTTACGTTTTTCTATCTAGCTTGTATGTTGAAACCCGGTATTTCCCTAAATGTTTTGAGATAGTGCTTTCCTCTGAATTTGAAAAAATTTAGCTGGCTTGCTTCATGTGTTTCTAAGGAATTGGTCAAGACCAAATTAGGGAGAAAAATAGCAAAGCTGCCAAATAATGAACTTGAGAAAGACAGTAAAAACAGGGCTACAATCATGCTCGATATCAGCAAATAATAATAATAATAATAATAATAATAATAATACATTACTGTGATTTGATAAATAAACTCATTGTATTACTTGTGATTTTCTCAGCTTAAGGTGGTGATACTTTTCACTATTTACATTTATAAATGAACAGTGTAGCACTACCACTAATATTCACTCTGTCTAAGACACTATAACATTAAAGCCTTGTTAATATTCAGAGTCATTAGAAGACTAAATCTTTTAAGTATTTAAAATTTAAAATGCAAATTTAAGGAGTAGTTGGCACACAACTTTACACACTTACCTCTTCTGTCCATCGACTAAGGCCTCTTTCAGGGACTGTAAATAAACCGAGTGATGGTCCATGTCCTGAAGCTGCTTCTCATTGGTCCAGCATTGACTCCAGAAGACGTCTGCGTCCTCCGGGACTTCCTCTCCCTTGCAGCGATAATGGAAAGGGCTGTCCGTCTCCAGCTCTCCATCCTCGTAATTGCAGAACCCTGTGAACTTTTCATAGCCAGAGATTTCATAGCCTTGGATAAAGAAGAGTTTGGGTTTTCCTGTCAGTCCTGAGCAGGAGTAAGGCATGAAGAATTGGCGGATGGTGTTCAGGTCGAGTCCCGGGCCGTGCGAGTCAGTGCCAAACAGCCGGAATGAGTTGAAACGGCTGATGATACAGCAGATGAAGGCGTCCATGCTGCAATGGTCAGTCTGTCTGGAGATGGACTGCAGGCAGGAAATGACATCGCTAATGCTCAACAGCATGTGAAGGCTCACACGGAAGTGAAGACTTGAAAATAACTGCTCAAGACGGACTGTAAGGAGAGAATTTATTAAGCTTCAGCACCTGCTTATAGTCCAGAATATACAGTAAAAAACAGAAATCATAATTCCTCACCTCCTTCAGTACCCACACAGTCTATGATCACACAGATTCCCCGAGGCTCGCTCCTCATCCGGTACACATCCTCCTGCCACTGCCGAATAAACAGAGAAGAGTGGAGTGAGTGCAGTGCACTGTGGGTGTAAATGTGTCTTCAAGCTGCTGTAACTACACATAGCCTAGGGCTAATGAAGCTTACAAGTTGGGGAAGTGCTTGGCTACCAATTTAGCAACCTGCATATCTGAATCATCACACACTCACATTTCCCCATTCACCTATACATATTCCTTGGTTAAATTTTCCATTTTTAGAGTATTTAAACTGAGGTAATTTAAATGAAATAAAAAGGCTAAAATATCAAGTGTTCAAAATGTAAAGTTTGTTACCTCACAAGCTTTACTTTGTGCGACACACTGGGGTACTGTAGTGTTAACTGGAAAACAAAATGATCAAATATTCAACTTTCAACCTCCGAAATACAACTCACTTCAGAACGGTGCATTAAATCATTTATTAGTTGATGTGCTAATATGTTTTTCCTTTTTATTCTAATTTAGAAGCAACCCTGAATGTGCGAAATGTGTTATCAAAATAAACTCAATTATTAATGAATGATAAATATTATAAATTAATAAAACTCATAACAATGTACTCTATATAATAATGTATTGTATATTATATTGCAGTATATTATATACTGTATATGCTTTATTAAAAATATATATACAACTTAATATTATTTTTGTTTTATGATATATGATCTATAAAAATTTAAATATTATTGTCGTGAATATTTTATAAATTATACTGCATAGACAGTATACTGTATATAAAATGTAAAAGGAGATATTTTTTTCTATTTATTTAACCAACTAATATTTAACTACTATTGCTAACTACTATTAATTATTGTGCATTTATTAAATTATTTATGACAATCCAACCATTGAAAATAACACAAGCAATAACATATCAAATTAAGACATTACATTTATTTGATGCATAAAACTTTAGCATTCTTGACTAAACTCACCGCAGGGTGTGGTGTGTTTGCTCACACTGCAGGATGTGGGTGGAAACGCCGTTGAAGTGTGAGGCTGAAGGATAGAGGAAGGAAAGAGTTTAGAGATTAAACACAACTGCATGTGTCGATCTGTAGTTCTGTGAGTTTATAAAAAATTATACTAATTACATAATATAAAATCATACATCATAAAATCATATAAAAGGCAGCCACTTTTAGGCTTGGGGTAATATAAGCTCGGGGGATTGTTTTACTCACCGATGCGGCTATACAAGGCCGCCGCACTTCTCTTGACCTTACTGCAGCATGTCTTTGTGTTTCACCTGTAATAATAATAATAATAATAATAAATAATAATAATAATAATGTTTTAGTTTTACAAACATATAATCTTAATGTACACTCACTGCCCACTTTGTTAGGCTTTATGTGTATCATGTGGCACATCAGGTTCCACTCCTGTCAGCCAAGAACAGGAAGGCTGAGGCTATCGTGGCCACAGACTCACTGAAACTGGCCAGCTGAAGACTGGAAAAAGACCGGGTGATTTTTTTTTTTTCCTAATCTTCGACTCTCCAGTTTCTGTGATCCCGTGCCCATGATTGCCTCAGATTCCTGCTTTTGGCTGACAGGAGTGGAACCCAGTGTGGTCTTCTGCTGTTGTAGCCCATCCACCTCAAGGTTTGATGTTCTGTGCATGCTGAGATGCTTTTCTGCTCACCATGGTTGTAAAGAGTGATTATTTGAGTTATTCTATCCTTCCTAGCAGCTCAAACCAATTTTCCTCTGACTTCTCTTATCAACAAGGCGTTTCCACCCACCGAACTGTCACTCACTCAATGTTCTTTTGTTTTACGTACCACTCTGTGTAAACTCTAGATACTATTGTGTGTGAAAATCCCAGATCAGCAGTGTCTAAAATCCTCAGACCAGCCCAGCTGTTACCAACAACCATGCCATGATCAAAGACACAGAGATCGCACTTTTTCTTCATTCTGATGTTTGATGTGAATATTACTCGAAGCTCTTGACCTGTAACCGCACGATTTTGCATTGCGCTGCTGTCACATGACTGAGCTTGAATCAGACTGTCACTGAGGAACTGTAGCTTATCAGCAAGTACACTCAGTACTTCCCTTCTGAATCATTTGCATGGAAATAGGTGGGAATAAAAAGCCATGAATAAACTCAGCAATGTAAGAGGAAGTGATCAGTGATTCATGGAGAAAGAACCTTTGTTCAAGTGCATCACATGGTTTAAAGAGAACCAAAACTAGTGAATGATCTTACTACAACATTTTCACTGACGTACTAGTTCAAGCAGGAAGCAGTAACTTTTACTAAGTAAAAGTGTAAACTATAAAAGAAATCTAATGAAATGTTGGACATTGCCAGGAAGTGAGTGAGTGAGTGAAGTGACGTGTGGCCAAGTATGGTGACCCATACTCAGAATTTGTACTCTGCATTTAACCCATCCAAGTGCACACACACACACACACACACACACACACACACACACACAGGGAGCAGTTGGGGGATCAGTGCCTTGCTCAAGGGTCTCACCTCAGTCGTGGTATTGAGGGTGGAAGAGAGCACTGGTCATTCACTCCCCCCCATCTACAATACCTGCCAGACCTGAGACTCGAACTCACGACCTTCAAGTTCACCTTGGGCTTACAAGTCCGAGACTCTAACCATTAGGCCACGACGTGAGTGTGGGACTAGTTCGACAAGTGTGCCTGCATTTTTACGGTAAATACGAGTTCCTGACCTAAACATTGCATGTGACCATCCTTTAGTCGTACACTGCTAGTGGGAATGTTTATTATTATAATACCAAAGTTTCCACCTTCTTGCTGGCCTTTACCATGTCCTGTTTTTCTTTAACACATCCTATTTTTAATGCTTACTTATTAAACCAGAGGGGGGAAGTTATAAGAAGATACCAAAATAAATCAGGCTACCAAATATGGTTATGCAAGGGTATTCAAATTCCTGGTCAACTGTTTGAGATGCCAGTGTTCAAATCCTGAAATCATTACTTGGATATTCATTATGCCTTCATTCACAGGAAGTCAGAAAATCTGTTTCTGGCAGTTAGACGTGAAGTGTAATTTTTAATCTGTTCATTACTTCTCTATATTTAGGCTAACTGCTGTGGATAAATGATACCAGATTATACCACATTAAAGACGTTTTCAAATATCCATCCATTAACTCTTACGGATATATGAATATTAAAAAAATATGCAGAAGGCTAACATTAGACTATGATTTTGCAAATGTCTACAAAAACAGTACTTCCTGCCTTACACAAATAAAAACATCCCTGGCTTCCAGTAAAAACTGAAATATTTTGCCTTTCCAAGGAAGCTAAGGAAGTGAGTGTGTTCTCATGCATTCCTGTAAAAACGAAACCAAAGGAACACACTGTTTATCCTAAGAACTAATCTTACTAAAACTGAAACTACACTAAATCTTGAGTAAATATAATGATTGGAGTGTTAATATGCACTGCAAAGCAGTCATTCAAACTCCACATGACCAAGTCGGATAATGCTATTCAGCCAGTGTGGCAGCAGCGCAATGCATTAAATCATGAAGATCAAGCGATTTGGTTAATGTTCACATCAAACATCAGAATGGAGTTGGTTGTCGCTGCCAGTTTGAGTATTTCACAAACTGCTGATGTCCTGGGATTTTCACACACCACAATCTGTAGAGTTTACACAGAAGGCTGTTCTGAGTGAGTGGCAGTTCTGCGGGCGGAAACGCCTTAGTGATGAGAGACGTCAGAGGACAATGGCCAAACTGGTTTGGGCTGGCAGGTAACTCAAATAAGCACTCTTTACAACCGTTGTCAGCAGAAAAGCATCTCAGAATGCACAACACGTCAAACTTAATAAAACTGCGTGTGGGCTACGACAGCAGAAGAACACATCAGGTTGTGTGTCACAAGAAACAGAGCATTGCCTTGCCTAAACTGGACAGTGAAAGATTAGAAAAACATCTCCTGGTCTTTTGTAGGTGAACTGTAGGTGAAGATTTAATAGGTGTTCCCATTAAAGTGGCCGATGAGTGTATACTTGCTATACTATTTTACTAATACTACACTCCACTAATCAATCACATCATTATATACTATATCTGACTTTATTTATATTATCAACTACACTATTACAACTGCTACAGGTAATACACAGTTAAAGCAGCAACTGAATGTAAAGAGAAAATGAATGTCTAGGTCTATAAACATTTACAACTTGTCAGCAATCTTAAGTATGTAAAGAATGTGTACTGATTCATAAGAAAAAAACGCCATTTATTTATGTCATGCACTTTCGTGTGAAACTGGCATGAGGAACTCAAACCAGAGAAAAGGGAAGTGAGCATGCTCAGAACAGGTGTGATTTGTTTTTTCCCTTGTGACGCAGTAAACTACAGACTTTTCGGGTAATGATCGACCCTGATGACAATGATGCCATGATGCAGCGCTGTGGTATTTCCCACCTCTGCTCTGGTACTGGCTGAGTTTCTTGGCCAGGTCGACACGGTGGATGGCTTTCAGGTATTTCTCCATCACGTCCATCCTGGTGCTGGAGATCTGATCCAACTTCTCCAGTTCCACGACCACATCCAGGAAGCACTACAGAGAAGGTTATGTGATCATAATGGTCATTATTATTATCATCACCAGAGCGGCGTCTTAAATGGTAATAGTATACTGTGCACTATGTACTATATACTATAATACACTATGTCCTTGAGCATGTAGCATCTAATATTTGTAGTGTAAAAGCTTCTCAGACCAAACACTAGGCAGAAATGACAGATTATTGAGTGGTATACCTCATGACGGTAAACAATTTCCACATGAAGCCAATGTTTTTAAAAGCTAAACATAGATATTATGTAACATAGATATTCATAGATATGTAGATATTTTGCGTCTCATGTGCATCCTCACAGGACAAAATGTCCCATGGTGCACTTTTTGGCAGTTCAGTTACATCACCTAGGTATTAATAGTTCGCTGCATATCAGTGTAGAGAATCCACTTGCATTAAATATATACAAAGAGCACTATCTGAAACACAGTTTATGTGTACTGCATGGTCTAGATCAGAGGTCATCAACTGGAGGAAAAATACGGCAGCAGAACTGATCAACTTATGAAATAACCCGGTCATATTTTTCTAAATATGAACCATCTGAGCTTCCATAGCAGATCCTCTGATTGCGGCCAATTGCACACATTTCTGTAAATTAGTAAGTTGAAGGCATCTCATTGAGAAAGGAAAGAGTTTTCACAGACTCTCACAGAGTTTGTATTTCATTTACAAATACAAATGGTCTGGTCTGCTTAGTGAAGTGACAACATGGCTTTGTTTATAGTTCACTAGTTAAAAGTGATATGTGAAACGCCACTATCATGAGAACACTTGATTGACATCACTATGTCTCCCAACAAGTTACACCACTCAGGTAAAAAATCAAATAAAATAAATCAAAAATAAATAAATACAGCAGAAACCAGGACTCACTCAGCTATCACCATTAAAATATTCATTAATATTAAAGCTTTTACACCCAGGATTGTGTTTTTCCTCAGAACTTTTCTGTAGTTCTGTTTTAACAGTTCATGAGAATGCTAAAAAAAAAAAAAATTGCCATTAAAAAACAGGTCAGATCAACATTAAACAAGATCATAACCGTCACTACCCCGGGGAATTTTGGTGATATTTCCAAAACAAGGCCATGACATATAGACAAGACAGATAAGTCTGTTTTTTTTAAATATATTTCACCAGACTTCCTGAGCAGCAGGGAGCTCTCCCCAGAGCAGTACTCACTCTGAGACATTTTATACACTAAACACAGGTGCAGATAAATGACATCCATTGGGCTCAGACACAGATAAGAGTTCAATTTCTTTTCGTTTTACCTCAAACTTTTCCACTTTCTCTTTGGGCAGGATGCCTCTGAGCAGGAAAACTAACGACTTCAAATCATCCGATCCGAAGTCCTCGCTCAATTCAGCCATTAGTACCCTTAAAGACAGAAAAACACCTGTCTGATGGACCTGACTGAACATTGTAGGAGCATTTAGATATAAATAGGAGTCAAGGGCGCACATCATTGTTTCCTTCAGCTCAGTTTAATCATTTACTGTTAAATAAATTATTTGAGCTGTGAGGATACTGTGAGATTCATACAGCAAAGATATATTTTTCACATTTTCTGTGAAACACAAGGACACTCTGAGATTCATCTATTAAATACCCAAGAATATATTCTCTATGAGATGATTAAAAATTCATAGTTATTAGATTTTCTTTTAGTATATTTCTCATGAATTTGTAGTATAGATTTGTACTTAATATGCATGATACCGACGACAGTTAAAATACCTGTAATCTGAGACAGCATGGCCGTTTTTCAAAAGCCGCTCAGCATCCTTTTTTCTGATGCCCAACACCTCAGAGAGTAAGTCATACCGCCTTATCCTCAGCATCAGCTCGATCAGAAAGGCCTGAGCTGTGTGCATTTGGGCCATGCAAGACTGCAGCATTTCCTTCACGTTGGTCGTGCGTCGCTCTTTGTGAAGCTCTCCACACAGGTACGACAAACGCTTACACTCCTCCGGACTGAGCTCCTCCACTATTTGGTTGATGGTGTGTAAGAGCTGCGTTGACAGAGACATCCTTCTAGAATAGACGGCAAAGGAAATCGATTAACTTTTTATCTTACACTAAGAAAAATGAGTACAATCCTGCAATATACACCAAATTCACTTTAATCCGAGCTAAATCCAAGGTGTGAAGCTTTTAGGATTCCTAATCTCCATTCTCCAACTCCAATGTGAAAAGCAAGTCTTTCAGTAAAATGTCAATCGCAGCAGTTGAATCCAAATTGGAAAACTGAATCAGCTGATCCTAAACCATACACTGGAAGTAGTTAGCATTAAACTAACTTTTTTACACGTTAGGTTGCGTAGTCAGTACTTCATAATCAGTAGTGTGTAATTCAGGGTTCAACTACAATTTGTGAAAGTCTAGTTACATACATTTCCTCTCTTACAGAAGTCTGGATTAGCCACTGACAAGGCTGAATGGCAAAAGCGGTTACCTCTTAATGCTTAACCAGTCATGATAGGTCATGCTTATTAAAAAAAAAAAAAAAAAGATACATCAATTTGAAGAGCTTATGTTCTGTTTTGCAGTTCTTCTTTTTGGTTTCAGTTCTTCTTCTGTATTTTTTAACAGTAGACAAACTGATAAAACCAAATGTAATGTTCTTTAATGTAAAGTGAACCCAAAGTGTCTATCTTTTTATTTATTAATTTATTTTGGTGGCTGCTGGTGTTCAAGCTAAGAAACACTAGCCAATCAGTTGCTAACTTACTACAAATTTGAATGTAGCGAATGAAAGGTAACGTTTCTTGTTCGTTGTATATAGTGTATGTTGCACATACTAGCAAAACATAAAGATGTGCCATCATTCACGCGAGGATGCAAGTCCAGGTACTCAATACTTTTAATAAACGTAGCAAACAAAACAAAGATGTAATCCAATAATGTGGTAGATAAACAGACACAGGACAGGTGATGTACGAACAACATATACGGGGACAGGCAAGATCAAGAATACCCTCTGTGTTCTGTAGGTCTCTCGTGGATAGTCATACTCTGTCTCCTGACTCAAAACTGGGCATCTCTCCATGCTTCTTATCTGCAAACTTCTGTTCGCTTGAGCCGTCTGCTCCAGGTGTTGGTGGGTTTGTTCCCACACATGTTCACTCTGCCGGAACCAGCTGTCAACCGTGGGGGAGTCTGTGGGGTTAACGTTCCTTGGGAACAGAGGTGGCTGGTACCCCAGGATGCATTGAAACAGAGTGAGGTTAGTAGAGGAGCGCTTAAGTGAGCTCTGGGCGTATTCGGCCCAAGGGAGGAATCATGCTCAGTCTGATTGTCAGCACAGAAAGTCCTTAGGAAACATCCAATCTCTTGATTAGCTCTCTCTACCTGACCATTGGCTTGAGGGTGGTAGCCTGATGTCAAGCTTCCCGAGACACCTATTTCTCCATAAAGCTCTTCCATACCCGGGATGCGAACTGGACACCCCGGTCACTCACTATAGCCTCAGGTATGCCATAGTACCGGAATACATGCTCGAACACCACTTCAGCTGTTTCAAAGGCTGATGGCAGGGGGATTATCCGTAGAGCTTTGGAGAACCGATCCACTACCATGATGACTGTGTTGTTTTGGTAAGAGGGGAGATTGGTAAGGAAATCGATGGCAACATGTGCGTAAACTCAATGTCCTTTTAAACCGTGAGTGTGATTTGGATGTGATTGAGTCCAGGTGTGTGTGATTAGTAATCGGTTGAGTGTGAACGTGAGAGAGTTTGCGTGTTGTAGTCCTTGGCAGCATTTCTGCAGGCCGCGCTGTGTACTGGGAAGTGCCGTTGGACGCTGTTTCTGGTGTCGGCATGACTAGACGTCTATAAGATAAAATCTCTGATGACTTAAACTTTTTAATATGTTTCTTTCAAAGATGTAGAGAATTAACTGTCATCATCCAGTGAAAAGGTTTTGAACACCCTGTATTAACATTTTTGTTTAAACTTCAAGAAATGGGTTCAAGTTAAATCCTCTAGAGTTAGAAAATCTATGTAAGAAATAAGTATAAGTGATGTGAGAAATGTTTGTGACTTATTATTTTATTGGGGGAAAAACTGGACGTAACTGGAAAAAGCTGCTCTTGATCTCTATAACTAAACTCTCATATTCCACAAAATACAGTACATTTGTCTTACAGTTGATATAAACCCTGTCTACTATCAGCTAAGAGAAATTAGACATATAATCACTTATAGTCTTACAGTAACTGCTTCTCCAAACAAATGAACTCACTTTTAATAAAGCTCTCATTTGTAATCTGAGAGTCATTAAATGCAAAGTTTCAGTATTTGATGGAATCCAATAGCGAGTAAATTGTAAGAAAGTGTGAAATAAAAATTCTCTATGCTCAAAAATGTTTGTCTGGCAGTGTATACAAGACAAGATGTTTGTTATATCTGTATAGAGCAGCTCACTAGAAATTTTCATAACAGTCAAATGATCTAGTGTGACGTTAGGAGTGCCTTAAAGTCTCTATGTCTAAAATGTCTCTATGTAAATTCTCTAAAGGTTTCTATGTAAAGTTTCCTAATATACCCTACTATTCCTGCATTCCTTTCAAGGGAATTCTAGCATATCGGCATATCTTATTCAATGAACTAAACTAATTTAGGATTAGGATTTAATTTAGGATTAGGATTTTTATTGAAATGAATACTTGTACTCAATGAAATTTCCATGATAAAGAACATAACACATGTCACACATCACTTCACTTATATTTTTGCTTCATATATTTTTACTTAGACCTTCAAAATACTTCTTATAAATCACAAAATCCTCAACTCAAATATGTTTGCCAATTTACCAAATCCAATCAAGTTCTTGTGCATGTATTTAATGTTTATTTAGTTAGAAATAAAACACGATTGTTGTCGCAAATTGCTGTGGTATAAAAGGAAAAAACACTTTGGGGTGTGCTGTTATAGGAAATTCATCAATGTGACCCAAAGTGTGAGAAGTTGATTATTTTCCTAAAACAGCATGTCCTGAATTGTTTGATTCCTCTTACACCTCAGCAATTTACCAACAATAACAATTTTTAATGAAATAAATAACACCGCATTGTACTTGTTATCCATTTATAGTTACATTTATTGTTGTGGAACGTCCAAGAAACAAGTTAGTTCCTGTTATCACTTATGATATAGCAGCTTATAAACAGTTGTTCCCTCACCTATTTTTCTCCTACCCTGAAGGTAATAAGACAAAAATGCAGCTCATCATGTTACTGAGCAAAGTATGTAGTTACTCAGCAAGGTGCATGTTACAAAGAGCTGACACTGGACACTCCTTCCAAAAATGTTAAACATCTCCTCTCTGAAAACCTCACCATATGTACACTTACACACATTTTTAATCCATTTTTGCAGAACGTTTGGCATACAAGCCCCTGGGTAAGTTGTTGCTATAGAAACGATAATTCTATAGTAACATTAATATAAACCTCTGACCACTCAGAATCGACAAGTCAATAGGGCTGTGGTATAAATATACTTACAACAACAATCAAACAACACAACACCTCCGAATGGTTCATTTTAATACTAATGTCTGACTAGTGATTTAATATGAAATTATTTACTAGTCATGCACTTTTTCCATTTTTTTACATGATACTGATATGAAAGCTTTGAGTATCGGCTGAACCCGATACCCATCACAGATACTGACAACCCCTGACTCTCTGCCAGCGTTTGTTGGTGAATTATGTGAAACATGAGAGGCATGAGAAGTTGTCTCTTCAAGTGTTGTCTCAGTTCAAGGTATGCAATATGACAAAAAACTCATATCATGACACCTGAATCATTTTTACGATAAACACCATGATATATAGGTTTGCGAACGAACTGTGCCTGTATATTAGCAGCATTGCACTGTTAAAAAACATCTGTGAGAAATTCAGTTCAAAGTTACTTTTTCTTAATGTTTACAAAATTTTATTACTTAACACTGAAAAGGAGGGAAAGTAAAAATTCTGTAGAAAAAAAAACATTTTACAACTGTAAAACTGAGTAAAAAAATGTAACATCAGATCAGCTGAATTCAACTGATATTATTTAAAAAATGATATTGCAATACCTATGATATCCCAGAAAAGATGCAATTTATCATGATTTATCATCAATGATATCGATATCATTTTACTCAGCCCTAGTGTCAATAAACCAAAAACACACTCATGGAAAGGAAAATATGTCAAACCCAGTCACAAGCCAGTATCGGGTCCAGCACTGATACTCAGTATTAGTATTAATTTTTAGTTTTTACTTTTAAACACTCGAGTATATGTAATGTGGACATTTCAAGCTTTTGCTGTAAAGCATAAATTAAATAAAAGAAAAAAGCTGAAAGTATATTCTTTCTATTTTTCCCCTGGATATCTTGACATTGCTTTTACATTTGTATACTTTGTTTAGTAGATATTATATTTTAATTCGTTTTAAAAATTAATGTCCAATATTTGTCAATAGAGAATAAGAATTTCAATTCAATCAGCTAATTCAATCCAGCCATGGAGTAACAAGGAGTTACAGCGCAGAGTGAAGAGGGAGGTGTCTAAGGCCAAGCAGGAGGCATATGACGAGTTGTACACTAGGTTAGACACTAGAGAAGGACAGAAGGACTTATACAGGTTAGCTAGGCAGAGGGATCGAGATGGGAAGGATGTGCAGCAAGTTAGAGTTATTAAGGATAGAGATGGAAGGGTGCTCACAAGTGA
>CM040979.1:24623091-24654650 GCA_022985145.1 Pangasius djambal
GCCATGCTGTATGGTTTAGAGACAGTGTCACTGAGGAAGAGACAGGAGTCAGAGCTAGAGGTAGCAGAGCTGAAGATGTTGAGGTTCTCTTTGGGAGTGACGAGGTTGGACAGGATTAGGAACGAGTACATCAGAGGGACAGCTCATGTTGGACGTTTGGGGGACAAAGTTAGGGAGGACAGATTAAGATGGTTTGGACGTGTTCAGAGGAGGGAGAGTGAGTATATTGGTAGGAGAATGTTGGACATGGAGCTGCCAGGCAGGAGGCGAAGAGGAAGGCCAAAGAGGAGGTATATGGAGGTAATAAATGAGGATATGAAGCTAGAGGGTGCAAGTGTTGAGGATGCAGAAGATAGGGATAGGTGGAGAGTGATGATTCGCTGTGGCGACCCCTGAAGGGAAAAGCCGAAAGAAGAAGAAGAAGAAGAAGAATTTCAATTCTTCCATTTTTTTTTTTATAAACCTGATTTGTAGTTAAGCAATCCTTTTCAGATTACCAGCACCTGAGTCTACCTGTTTGTCAGTGTGCTGTGGGTGCTGTGTAGAGTGATGCAGCAGGTCACATTGCAACATCACAATGTTCAATCCTGACCTCATAGTACTGTGTTATATAGTAACATACACAACCCTGCCCAGGAAGTAGCGGTTACTGAGGATGAGTGAATGAATGAGTGTGCTGACTGTAAACATTATGGCAAACTGAAATAAAAAGTACCTGAAAACTCCATGTGAGGGAGTTGCACCTTCAGAGAAGGGTAAGAAGTAGCAGCAGTGGCATGGAGAAAAATCCATAATTCATTCATACACATTCACAGAAATGTTCACAATAACTTGTTGAATGAATCCGACACTTTGACAGTCTATTTCTCATTCTTAGTAAAACACGTGTCACGTGCAAGGCTTTTGTGTTTTTTAGTTAGAGGAATATCATTTAAGGCAACATTACAATTCTAGTCATTCAACACATAAGCATGTATTTGAGATGCTTAGAGTAAGCACACTCATTCATTCACTCGTCATCAGTAACCGCTTTGTCCTGGTCAGGACTGTGTATGGATCCAGAGCCTATCCTGGGAACAATGGGAGGAAACTGGAAAGCCAGGAGGAAACCCACATAAAACCTTTTTTTTTGTTACTGAATATCACAGTAATCTGGGTCCCTAGAGGACTAGTGGTTAAGCCTCAGCGCGCTCACTGCCACGTCCCGGGTTCGAGTTACAGCCAAGGAACCGAACCCAGAACACGACAGTGCACTCCCAGTGCTGATCCCAAACCTGGATAAAAGTTTCATCTGGCACAAAAACTGTGCCAAATCAAATATTTGGACCAGTGATCCGTTGTAGCAAAGCAATGCCAAAGCAACGCCTAATGCGAGCAGCCGCAAGAAGAAGAACAGCAACAAATAAAACAGTAATCGAAGTTTAGGACTGAACAGGGACTTGTGATGTACACAGCACCCTCAGCACAATGCATCTCTGGTCATTACAACCATGCTGACAACCAGGTAGACTCAGATGCTGCTAATCTGAAAAGGACTGTATAACTACAAATCAAAAAGGTTTATGAAAAAAAAAATGGAATTCAAAGTCAAATTCTAAAGTCAAAGTTGAAATCTGTTCTTTGGGAAATTCTTTACTGCCAAATACTGGACATATATTCATTAAAACATAATATCGACTCAACAAAGTATACAAATGTAAATGCAATATCAAGCATATCCAGGGGGAAGCAGAAAAAGAATATACTTTCAGAATTTACTTTCTTTTATTTATGCTTTACAGCAAAAGCTTGAAATGTCCACTTTCCATATACTCAGGTGTTTAGAAGGAAGATCAGTCCACTGCTGGACCTGAGACTGCCTTGTTTTTGTTCCTACTTAACGAAGTTATTGTTTTCTTTTTTTATATATATATCAAATAAGTGCGACTTTCACTTTAAACCTCCCACAGCGCTGCACACGGAACTTTTCCGCAGAAAATAACCAAGCCCCTTTCAAGTAAACAAAGCTTATTACCATACAACTGTAAGATTAATATTAGTAGTATTTTATTCTTTAAAACCCTGAATATCATAAACGCACGTCTTACCTTCAGATGGTGTGCGTCAGACTGAAATCTAGATGTGAAGCTCCATTGCGCAGAAACTGAAAAATGGAAACTTGAAGTTGCGTCATAGAGTTTCTCCTCATGTGTTAACCACTCGTCGAGCTTAGTGTGGAACAATAATCAGCAGTGGGAACAAAAATCTGTCATCTCCAGCAGGCACAGCAATAATAAAGTGTTACACTAACATCATTTACAGAATGAAATCTTTACAGATTTATAAACTCCTGAATGGCATGAAAAAAGGCCTTCTAATCCTCCCTTATTTCTGTATCTTCAGGGTTGCCAGGTCCGGGAATTTCCCTTAAAAACACAAAGGGAAGTGACACCATACCATACCATCGTTATCAGTGTCCTTTCCACTACTGGAGAGTCTTCGGTTCAATCATTTTCATCTTCTTTTCAATCATTTCATGATTCATTTCAATTCAATTCAGTTATGCTTGTATCGCTTTTTAACAATGGACATGGTCACAAAGCAGCTTTACAGAAATATATAAATTCAGGATATAAATCTTACATTTATAAATGTAGCCCTAATGAGCAAGCCAGAGGTGACGGTGGCAAGAAAAAAACTCCCTGAGACAATATGAGGAGGAAACCTTGAGAGGAACCAGACTCAAATGGGAACCCATCTTCATCTGGGTGACACCAATTTAGGGATTCTAAATAATTTCCCTTCTATAACTGTATACCATAGAGTCAAAAAGTGCAATTGCATAAGCAGGAACTAATCTGGAAACTTTTATTTTCCGATTTGTTCGAATATAGCTATGCTATGATGTTACTCTGTAAATATTACTGTACCTTTTTTTTCTTGAACTTTAATAACAGCTCACAGGGATTGGGCCAGATTTGCTTTTGTGTTTTTCTGACGGACCGGCCAACCTTGGAGATACTGGAGTAATCTAAGAAAGACAGGTTCCTTCATCTGGTCCTGAAAACGTGTTGTGTTACAGATAAAGAAGAACTCTGTGAATAAATAGAAGAATTCACTGAGAGGTTTAGGGTTTAGGGCATTTGAATATATGTAGATCATTTCTGGTCGATTGGGACTTTCTGTTAAAACGCTCAGCTGTTAGAAAATAATAGTCAGCATCTAGGGAAGATAAATTCTCCCCAGAGTATTAGCCAGTAACAGACATTTATATAATAAACATTTATATAATACTTCAATCAAAGTTTACCAATTAATTAATAAATACCTTTATACAGGATGCAAAGACACTTTCCAAGAGCTTGTTTATGTACTAACCTTTAAAGAATAATATCCAACAGAATATACAAGGAATAAAACAAACATGTATTAGTTTTAATTTTACATAAAACATTTTTCCTTTTCTAGCTTTTCCCCCAAACAGTTCAAAAAGAAAACGAGCAAATGGCGGCATAGGATCTCTCAGGACTGGTTAAATTTGTTTAATTCTTGCTCATTTTCTGACCAATGATTCGTTTTTAAGACCATTAAAAGCTTCATATTTGCCATTTTGTTCTTGGCCCATTTTTTTTTTTGCTCAGGAGTGTATCTTATTATCCAAGTACTGTTATCTAAGCTATGCTTGGGAAACAGTTTTCTGACACAAGGGGGTGCTAACACGTGGACTTGTACCAGAAGATGTTTGTATTTAAGCTGCGTATTTTTAGAAAAACCAGACCAGATTCCATACACACTCCATCAATCGACCATCGATGATCAGATCATTATTACACATCACTGTTTATTTCACTTTTGTGCACACTTAATACATCTCCTATACTTCTTCACCCTGGCTGTTTGCTGGTCTCCTGGTTCCTGATTCTGACTTCTGAAAGACTTACAACACAACGATGGCAGAACTTGTTTATTTCTCATTCAGCAGAAACATCACTACAGAATGTCGGGTCATGCGACGACACAAACACAGAGGAATATTACAGGTGGCTGATCAACCTGCAGTGAACGTAAGAGTCTGATGATTAAGTGTCTCTTCTGGGCTTCAGGTGTCTTGTGCAGGTGAGTCTGCGCTCTGCGCTCAGTGCTCCGACTTCTTCGGGGGGAAGAACGCGTACTCGATGGCCAGGGCCACTGTGAAAGCGATGAATCCTGTTCTAAATCCACGCAGCAGCACTTCGCGGAAAGTGACCGGGGGGCCGAAAGTGTACCTCCACGCTTCATTCCTGAACACACACACACAGCATTCAGTATTGCTCATCTCTCAAATGTTTTGTCTACTCACAAAGCAAAGTGGAAGTGCAGGGGTAATCCCGTTGGTACAGAGAGTTTCGTTAATGACTTGGCAGTGATTCATTGATAGGGTACCAAAATAAATCTCATTTCAGTATAATGCTACTACAACAACAACAACAACAACAACAAAAATTCCTATGAAAACAAAATGTACGTGCTCACAGATGTGTTTGTTTAGTTGTCGATGTCTGTGTTTCACAACGTATATATTAATGAAATTATTTTAGTTTAACATACAAATGGAACACATGCATTACATGAAATGGAGATTATGCGGGTGGGGAAAATGAATCATTTTTTATATGACTCCTTTTTGCAGTAAATGTAGCAAGACACAAAAACATAAGGCGTTCTTCTGATTCACCCAGTGAATACTGATTTGACCACATTTGAGCATGAATAGTTGTGAACTTTGTTTCACTTTCACATGGGTGTCCTCTGGAATACCCCTAAGTTTTCACAGATTGAGGGTCTTTTTTTACTTATTTACAAATTACCCATACAACCCATACACCTATAGCTAAAGCGTTGCTCTTACTCATACTAATACTGAAGGGGAGGGGGGACATCACTCAGATACGATACAGTGCAGTTCATATCCTGGAAATTACTAAAAGAAATAAAATAAAATATCCATACTGACAGATACGCTCAACAGTAGCGGTGTTTGGATCGATTATGATGCATTTTTAAACTGTTGTGTAAATATGCTAGGTGATTTCCCCTTAACTCTGTTATATACTCTGGTATAGAAGCCTGTGGTTTGCACTCCTACTCAAACAGAGCATCTCACCTTGCCCAAGGGTCCTTCAGTCCTCTCCGAGCGAGCCGCTGTTGGGTCAACTCCAGAGGAGTCCCTTCCCATTTCCACGTCTTGTAGTCCGGCATGGACAGCTTGCTGTGGCCGTGATCCCCGCCCATGGCTGTGGAAAACCACATCATCAGTACAACGTTCCCTTTCTTTCTGATAGAATAACAAGATTAAAGTTCAGGGTTTCGACTGACATCCGAAACGACACAGATACAAACATTCTCTTAGCAACCAAGCAAACGCTCCTTACTTCTGCTGCTGCGTAGATCAAAGGCAATGATGTGGCCAAACAAAAGAAAAATCGGAAAGCCCCTTAAATATACGCCATATCCATTTCCAGTATACATCTGATTTCGTTTTATTTGTGTTGGTAAACACAGACAAAAAAAATAGAAATTTAGAGATGTTAAGATTTCATATATTTATAAATAATTGTAGATTATACATTATAAATGATTTCCATTGTTACAAAATTAGATCTTAGCATCCAATCAGTTACTTCTCATCATAAGAAACTGTGAGTTTATGAAAGAGAAGGCACTTGATTAATAACCAGGATAATCAGAAAAGTGTATCATGTTATTAATATATGGCAATATCTTTTATTAAACTGTCTTAGTGAGATGCTTCCTGTGTTCACGTGCAGGACCTGCATCATTCCTGCATCTGCACCAAGTGCTGGTCAGGGTCACGGTGGGCAACAGAGTCACCAATCCATCAGCCAGCATGGTTTTAGGAAATAGGAGGAAACCCAGACGGACACGAGGGGTGACCTGAGCTCAGGACCGAACCGGGGACCCTGGAGCTGTGAGACAGCGAGCTACCTACTGCTCAGAGGGCTATTAGTCTGCGTGTGACCTGCTCGTGGTATACAAACCTGAATGAGAGTGAAACAATATGTCAAATCCAGTCTGGCTCCATATCGGCTTTGATTTAAACCCTCAGGATCAGACTGGTTCATTCCTAACACTAGCAATGTGTACTGGAGATGCAGGAGAGAGTTTTTGAATTTCTTGAGATGATATAATAACCGATAATTTAAACTTTTGGCACTTTAAAGCAAGCTCACACTATAAATCATTCAGATATACGCAAAGTGCAGTGAGTGTAAGACGAGTTTAAAACTTTCAATGTGGACCAGTAATTAATTAAACACGGTCATGACAGAAAAACCAGACATGACTGTTACTCTACATACATACAGTGGAGTCAAAAAGTCTGAGATCAGACTGAAAATCTGTGATTTTTTTTTTTTTGATTTATATTTGAATATTTGATATTCAAGATTCTGCACTATTTCTAGGTCCTTATTTAACTGTAAGCAAATGTGTGATATTGAGCACGTTGACTGCTTTGTACAAAAGGTCAGATTTTCCTCATGTCTAATCTCTTCTATCGAAGCGTGTGATCAGACGACACTCGGATGGATTTGATCTAAAATGGATCATGAGGTTTTGCACAAACTTGTGGAGTCCATGCCAGCTTGAGTGCACACTGTCATTAAAGCAAAAAGGGGACGTACCAAATACCAAGAAACTCTGAAATTCATGTAAATATTTCAAAGATTCTACTTTTCACTCAAGTTGTTGTCAATAATATAATTTGTAATGAAAATTGTTGTATTAAATTAGAAAAAACAGAAGCATTTTCACTAGTGCTCTCAGACTTTTGGACCCCACTATAAGTTGGAAGGAAAATAGTTTCTTCCTGAAATGTTGTGTCTTTTTTTTTCTTTGAACTAATTCAGGCAGCAACAGCAACAAATAAGTGTATAAAAAGAAAAAAAGATAAAAGGCACCAAGGAACAGCTTGTATTTATCAGCTACTAGTGTACTATCTTAACTCTAATCCTATCCCTAATCCTAACCCTAGCATACTATCTTAATCTAACTCTAATCCTAACCCTAGTGTACTATCTTAACTCTAATCCTAAACCTAATCCTAACCTTAGCATACTATCCTAATCTAACTCTAATCCTATCCCTAATCCTAACCCTAGCATACTATCTTAATCTAACTCTAATCCTAACCCTAGTGTACTATCCCTAATCCTATCCCTAATTCCTAACCTTATTGTACTATCCTAATCCTATTCCTAACTCTAATCCTAGTGTACAATCCCTAATCCTAAGTGTGTAAGTGTACGATTTTAACCCAAATCCTAACCCTAGTGTACTATGCTAACCCTGATCCTAATCCTAACTCTAGTTTGATCAGCTGCTGGTGTTTGTTTTCTTCTACACTCAGCGTGGATGACCAAAATAACTAGTTATCCTCTTAAATAAAGACAAACTACCTAGAAAGATTGCTAACAACTAACTAAACTAACCAAAAAGCTTAATCCCACAACTAGCTCCTGAAATAATCCACCTGCTCTAAAGCCAGTTACAGTTATCTTAGCAACGTAGCTAACAGCCATAACAATATCACAAGTCATTTTTTCCTAAGTGACTAAACCTCGCACATTAACACACTGGCAATAATATTTACCTGTAAACATGCACAAGAATATTTATTTGCATTAGAAACTCCGACATGGCCAAAAATATACAAACCTCTCTATGACCTCCAACACGGAATAACCGAGCAGAGGAGCGAATGCGGCAACCTTAAGAGAAACATGACCTCACTTCCGGTATAGAACCGAATAACAGAGTAGATGCTTCCGGTTGTTTCAAAACATATTATACAGTCTCGTCCTGTTCACGCAAAATACAATTCACAGAATTTTTTATATGATGTAAGTATATCCGCGTTTATGTTTTGGTATGTTTTAAATCTGTCATTTCGGGATTTATTTTATTTTATTTTATTTTGAAATAGTGCACAATCCGCGACAGGAAGTGAATCAGTAGGAACTTGACTCTTGGCTGGTGCGATAGAAACGACAGAACATGCCAAAAGCCCATTTTCCCTTTAAATTAAATAAAATACTACGTTGTTAAATAGTATTATAAATAGTATTAAATATTAATTATAAATAGTAATACTATAAAGAGTTAAATAGCAACGAAATACTGTTATGATTTAAAAGTGTCATTTTTAAAATTTGATTTTATTTTGAAATAGTGCACCATCCGTGACAGGAAGTGAAATAGTAGGAACTTAACTCTATAGAAACGACTGAACATGCCAAAAGCCCATTTTCCTCCTAAATTAAATAAAATACTACGTTGTTAAATAGTATTATAAATAGTATTAAATGGTAAATAATAAATAGTAATACTGTAAAGAGTTAAATAGCAACGAAATACTGTTATGTTTTAAAAGTGTCTTTTTTAAAATTTGATTTTATTTTGAAATAGTGCACCATCCGCGACAGGAAGTGAATCAGTAGGAACTTAACTCTATAGAAACGACAGAACATTCCAAAAGCCCATTTTTATCCTTAAATAAAATAAAATAAAAATACTAAGTTTTTAAATAGTATTATAAATAATATTAAATAGTAACGAAATACTGTTATGTTTTATAAGTGTCATTTTTTTAAAATGTAGTTTTATTTTGAAATAGTGCACTATCCGCGGCGGGAAGTGAATCCGCAGGAACTTTGATTCTTGGTTGTTGTTATGGAAACGACAGAACATACCAAAAGCCCATTTTTTCCCCCTAAAATGGGTCGGGGGATATTTGTAACATTTAATAAATAATTCAAAATAAAATACTACTTTGTTAAATAGTATTATAAATAGCATTAAATAGCAAATAATCAATAGTATTACTATAAAGAGTTAAATAGTAATGAAATACTATTAGGTTTTAAACGTGACTTTTTTTAACTTTTATTTTGAAATAGTGTACGATCCACGACGGGAACCGGAACTTTACGAACTTTTACAAAACGTCCCAAAAGCCACAAAATAAATAAATAAATGAAAAATTCAGTAAATCAAAATAAAATACACCATATTCATGATATGCACATTCAAGAAAACCTTCGAATGTATATACATATTTACATTTGAATTTTATTTATTAAAAAGAAAATCCTTTCCTTACAGTTTGCAGTGTTTAGTGTGACTCTGAAAAGCCAGTAATGAAATTTATCTTAATTAATTTTAAGTGGCCTTCATGTAGGATTTAACTAAAGACTTCATAAGTTACAGTTGCGCATGTTTCTAATAAATAACTTGAAACCGTAATAAAAACCTCTACAGTGTTTTTTTCCTCTCCCAGCCCATTATGACTCCACTTCACCTTCAGATATATTTATTAACAATACTTTATTAATATTATTTATTTATTTTCATTCCTTTGTTTATCCATTTAACATTTTGTGCTTGAACACAGTCTCATTGATTATAGGTTATTTTAAAAATGTACATTTTATTCCCACAACATTATTCAACCCATCATATAAACCTCTTACCCAAATTATAGTCCAACTATATATATATTTTTTAAATGTGTAAATGTGCAAATCCTTAGAATGTCCTTCATGTATGAATTGTAGATAACCACACTTGTGTAATTGCTAATTCTATGCTTACAATAAACAATAAAACCCTGTCACTTTCAACCCTGTTGTCAATCAGAATTCAGCAAAAGGATTTTTTAAAAAAAAAAAAAAAAAAAAAAAGCAAAGATATTTTGTAAAATAAAAAATGATATATTGTTGCCTGAGATGGGTTAACACAAAATCATTTTTTAACAAATAATAAACTTTCATTTTTTAAGCTTGACTGGCAGGTGGAGGTCATATTTTTTAAACACTGAGGGGGAAATGTATTCAGATCCTTTTTGTTTTTGTTATTTAATATACACTATATGGCCAAAAGTATGTGGACACCTAACCATCACACTCATATGTGGTTCTTCCCCAAACTGTTGCCACAAAGTTTGAAGCACACAGCTGTATAGAATGTGTTTGTATGCTGTATCATTACAATTTCCCTTCACTGGCACTAAGATGCTCAAACCTGTTCCAGCATGACAGTGCTCCTGTGCACAAAGCGAGCTCCATGAAGACATGGTGTGTGAAGGTTGGAGTGGAAGAACTTGAGTGTCCTGCACAGAGCCCTGACCTCAACCGCTCTGAACATCTTTGGGATGAACTGGAACACCGACTGCACCCCAGGCCTCTTCACCCAACATCAGTGCCTGACCTCACTAATGCTCTTGTGGCTGAATGATCACAAATACCCACAGCCACGCTCCAAAATCTAGTAAAAGTCTTCCCAGAGGGGGAACAACACTATATTTAAGCCCATGGTTTTGGAAGAGGATATTCAATGCTCAGGTGTCCACATACTTTTAGTTATATAGTGTACTCCCAATGCATATATCCACTTCAAATTTACACACATACTGTCTTTTGACTTTGTACTTATAAATATGAACAAAAAAGTATGCATTTATAAGCATAAAACAAAGTTATGTTTAAAACTGAACTTGATATGGAAACAAATATTCATGGTGTGTAAAGGTTACATAAAAATAAATCAAGTTCTTCTTCAGCTTCCTAAAGTTCTTAGGGAAAACATTATTAAGCAACACTCGAATGGAAAAAGCTGCAGGTTCATAGCAAAGTCCTTAAACATCCCAGTCAGTACAGTTGATAAAATGCAGGTGGAAAGTTCAAGAATCCACAACTAATCATTCCTGGATAGGTGAGCCACACAAGATTTCATAACATGCTCTCAGATTAATTCACTTCCATTTTATTTATGCATCTGGATATTGTCACAAAGCAACTTCACAGAAATCCAGATGTTGTATAAGTTTTTAATACATTTTAAATTTATCCCTAATGAGCAAGCCAGAGGTGACAGTGGCAAGAAAAACTCCCTGAGACGACATGAAGAGGAAACCTAGGGATGAACCAGACTCAACCAGCCTTCTTCTTCTTCTTCTTCTCCTTCTTCTTCTTCTTCTTCTCAATAATAATGATAAGGAAGGTGAGAGAGAAGCTAGCAGTCAATTGAAAAGAGTTGCAGGGCGACCTGAAAGCAGCAGGAACAGCAATTACACAGAAAACAATAAGCAGTGAACTGCACCGCAATCATCTCCATTTCTACACCTCACGCAAAACCCCTCTGCTAAAATAGAAGCAAAGAAATGCACATCTAAAAGCATTTAGACAAATCAGAACGCTTTTGGAACAATATACTTTTTGCAGATGAAACAAAATAGAACACTTTGGCAATAATTCAGCTCATCATGTTCGGAGAAAGAAGGGTTGTAAGTATGATCCCATGAACACCATACCCACAGTGAAGCATGGTGGTGGGAGCATCATGATATGGAGCTGCTTCTCTGCAAACCGAGGCATTAAATGTCACAAAGTAAACATGAATGGAGTGATGTAATGGGATATATTAATTAGAGGAGAATTTAATCTGATCAACCAATAAATTGAATCTGGGGAGAAAGTGGATGTTTCAACAAGACAATGACCCAAAACATACAGCCAAAATAACTCAAGAAGGCCTTGCATCTCCTGAGTCGAATCCTATTGAACATTTATGGAGAATTTTACAAGTGTGAGTCTATCAAAGGGACCCTTGTACATTGGGGAACTGAAGACAATTTGTCAAGAGGAATGGACCAAACTTAAACCACAATCCTATTACTTTTACACAATCCTATTACAATTACTTCTTACTTCAACAAAGTACTAATGTAGTTTTGTTGTATGTAATGTAGTTATTGTAGAGTCCGAATACTTTTTAACCTTCTCAATTTTTTAAACATGTATGTGTTTATGCTTATGAATACATACATTTTTGTTTATATCTATAAATTCAAAGTCAAAAGACATTACGTGTGTAAATTCAAAGTGGATATATGCACTGGAAGTATATTAAAAAGCGAAAACAAAAGTGCCCGGATATTTATTTCCCCTCACTGTACATATCAAAATGTATTTTTGATCATTATTCAAATGTTCACATGATTCTACTCTGCCCTGTGTTCTGGTTTATGATTATACAGTAGTATTTTCTCAGATTGAACACTAAGATGAACCAATGAGACTCAAACACCAGCCTATATTATCAGAATCAGACCTACAAGAGAGATGATCTCATTACTGTTTTGTTTTTTCTTCTTGATTGTTATTCACTGCCTTACACACATCTGTCCACATGTTATCCTTCCTTATTTTGGTTGCTTTTTTTTATAGTCATAGCCAATAATATTCATCAACAAGATAAAGCTCAGTGCAAAGCCACTCGGTTGCTAAGGCTTACATGCTGTTTCCCACTGGCTAATCTCTGCAGTGCTTACCTCAACGAACATTAACATGTTTTATAGTTTTTCAGAGGCGAGGCTGTAAGTGTTTTCCGAGCTGACAGGCTTACGCAGCATGAGGCTTACTTTTGTGTTTACAAGCCAACTGTGACACAGACACATTTCCTCCATGTACATCACACTGTGTTTATGAGTCTATGAAAGACAAAAGTTGATTCTGTATCAGTTCTCCTATGGATAAAGAGTTTTGATGGGTATAAAGCATACCCATAAGTAGCAAACTGTTGAGAAAACACTTCAGAAGTTTCTAGAAGGTCTGTGAAAGCCATTGGCATGTTGGTGCAGGTACAGATAAATCGCTTTTTGGATTATAAACCAAAATTTATTTACTTGATTTTTCAGACATAATTAGTACCATAAACAGCAAGCCCACAGCATTCAAGACCTTACACTCAAAATCCAGTTTATTAGGAACACCTGTACACCTGCTCATTCATGCAGTTATAAAGTCAGCCAATCATGTGGCAGCCATGCAGTGCATAAAATAGCAGATAAAAGCTTCAGTTAATGTTCACATCAAACATCAGAATGGGGAAAAAATCCGATCTCTGTGACTTTAACTGTGGCATGGTTGTTGATGCCAGTTGGGCTGGTTTAAGTATTTTAGAAACTGCTGGGATTTTCACACACAACCACTCTAAGTTGAATAACAGTTGAACTGTCCAGATTCAGTCAGTCTGTGCCACTGTAGCCTGTTCTTTTTCTGCTTTTGTAGCTCATCCACCTCAAGGTTTGACGTCTTGTGCATTCTGGCTGCTTTTCTGCTCACCACGGATGTAAAGAGTCACGGAAATCATATTAACTGAAGATCTTGACTTGTAGCTGCCTGATTTTAGGCAATGTGCTACTGCCACATGATTGGCTGATTGGATAATTGCATGAATGTAGATTTAGATCTCTGAGGGTTAAATAAGCTCAATGAAACACACTTACACCTATCCTGCTTAGTTATCCAGTTACGATGCTTTATTCATATACAAGCTGATGCATTGTCGATTGACGCCATTTTGTTTTTCCAGCATGGTTTACAGCTTTGAAAGGAACAAACAGCGACACATCCGAGTGTCCAGTTCCTGCCTCATACGCTTCAGTGCAGCTTCAGTAAACACTATGAATCCCATTCTCATGACACAATTTCCTGTGTGTATTGTCTAATATGCATGTGTGTAAAATGTATAATATGGACAGAACCTAAGTGTGTGTAACAGTAGAGGGAGTGGACAGTTTCCGACACCTCGGTGTCCACATCATGGAGGACCTGTCACCGTCCTGTCACCGTCCTGTCACATTATCACCCCGGAGAAGAAGGCCCGTCAACGTCTTTACCACCTTAGACGCTTAAGGGACTTTAAACTACCCTCTAAGGTGCTAAGGAACTTCTACAATCGCACTACTGAGAGCATCCTGATGGGAAGCATCACAGCCTGGTTTGGGAACAGCACCAAGCAGGATAAGCGGGCACTCCAGAGGGTGGTATGATCAGCTGAGTGCACCATCCGCACTGAGCTCCCTCACCTGCAGTCTATCTACAGCAAGTGGTGTTGGACTAAGGCCAGGAAGATAGCGAAGGACTTCAGCTATCCGAACAATGGACTCTTCTCTCTGTTGTAGTCAGGGAAGTGCTTTCGCTCCCTGAAGGCCAACTCAGAAAGAATGAGGAGGAGCTTCTTCCCCCAGGCCATTCGGGCCCTCAACCAGGACAACACCTAGGACTAGAGCTTGGATTTGTTTGCACAACACCCACACCCCCTACATTCCTGTTAATATACCCATATTACCCCGTATTTATAAATATTTATTATAAATGTTAGTATTCCACTGCAGCTACCTCAGCTCGAAGTTGCACAGCATTTTATTGCACATACAGCTGCACATATCTGTATTTTATTCCACATATAGTCCTGCCATCTATCTTTTATATCATTTATTATTTTTATATTTTTCCTTTTCTATTTCTGTGCAAGTCAATTCTGTTCTTATGTCACCAGCCAGTCATAAAAAACATTTCACTGCATGACATACTGTGTATGGTTGTGTGTGTGTGTGTGTGTGTGTGTGACTAATAAAATTTGAATTTAATATATTAAAGTATAACAATTTTAAGCGAGGATGGTGAGAACCATACAGAGTTATACAGTGTGCCAGTGACATCCAGGCTGATGGATATGTTTGTCCTGCATGTGGAAACCACCTCCACTCCATCTGTCCCTGAGAAATCCAGTCAGTCACAGATGTTAATGTGAAAGGTGGATGTGTGAGTCAAATAACAAACAGTACCCAAGGCTGAGCTTTGCACGGTTTCTAAGAAATGTTTGATTTTGGGTTTGGCTAAAGTTGTTTATATACTGTAGGCTGTAAGTTATCAACAGGTGAAATTTCACAAAATGATTCATTGGCTGCTTGAGTAATACTCAGTTCTCCATGTTCAACTTTTAAAAATCATACCACTTTAGAGAATACGTCAGTGTTTTTCAGCCTAACCCCTATCTGACCACATCTGTAGCGTTAGTGTGATTACTACAGATAAGAACTTTGACATGTTTCCTTTCACTGGGGAAACTTCTTGCCACTAAACCTGTAGCCTAAAGGCAGCTGCTTGAGTCCACCAATAAACATCTCATACATTGTGATATAACAAAAATTCCATATTACAACTATATTACTCTGACAATTAAGATTTTTAGGATGAAAGAGACATAAGATGTGAAAATGTTTACCATAGCTGATTTGGATTTATATCCAACTTTCCAACACTGGAGCAACACAATGAAAAGTCATTTCAGTTATGTATGCTTTCCTTCAACGTTTACGCTTTTTTGTGGCGTCCACAAACCTATTATATAAAATTATACAATTTTAGAGGTTATTTTACAAATACCTGAACGAGTAAAGACACATTTTGCCTTGTTTTTTTGATGTAATTCGACAACTGCTGTTAGACTTTCATTATACAGTAGGAGTTTTGAATACTTTCCTTCTATTCTATTAGATTAGATTAGAAATCACTGGAGGATTTCTTCAAATTGAGAATATTTTTGCGTAATGAAATCAAATTGAGAACATCTGTACTGTAATAGGAACCTGTTTATACTTTGGGTACAAAAAAAAATCATCTTACAGCACAAAGAGGGAGAACCAGTATGTCGGCCAAGTGGTATCATGTGTGTAACTATGTATAGAATTACATAATTAGCTGCCTAAATATTTAATATAGATATCTACAGTGGTTCCATGGACGTCTATATTGAGTTACGGTCTGTAATTTTAGCGGCCACCTTCTAGACTTCTATAAAAAGTGCTCTTCAATCATGCATGGGGCAATGACAAAGAAATCGTCAGCGTATCGCTGATAGGAAACAAACAGGGGTACATATCAAGCAAACCATTCAAAAAAATTTTTCTTCACCAATGCCACAAAGAGACTCGCATATAAAGAGACCGTACTGATGCCATATCTGCTGTATATTTTATATACAGTGGTAAAATTGTTAAAAGGTTTTTATGGAGGGATGGTGGGATCAGGCGACAGCGCACCCACCAGATTAATGCTGATGGACACAGAAAATCTAGGGGAAAAAAACATATAATCCAGTTAGCTAGCTAGCTAGTCTACATGCTGTATAGTATAGCATAGTTAATGTGACATATAAGTAAAAATATAAGAAACGACAGGATGCGCTGTTTATTAATTTATTAATTACGTTGATCATTTTCCAATAACAGCATGTCCCAATGTGCTTTATTCCTCTTAAACCACAGCAAGTTTTCAATGCTAACCTTTTAAAAAATTCATTAGGGAACAACGGCTACTTTTTTTTCCATTTATGGTTACATTTAATGATGTGGAACGTCCACGAAGCAAGTCAGTTCCTGTCACTTCCTTTTTCGACTTCTTTGGAGTCGATAAGACAAACGTAGTGTGTCATGTTACCAAGAAACTGTAAAGCACAGAGCCTTGAAGACTTTCCTGGGTCTTAAAGTTATAGGTTTAGTTCTAACTCCTACCCTGACACTGGAGACTCCTTCAAAAAAAGTCAGAACATCACCATATCAACAATTACACCCTTTTGGGAACTTTTGTCCCAGTGCGTACCATACTGAGGGCACTGTGTACTACAGGAATGATAATGTATTAGAACAAGTGCATTAATATAAACCTTGCAACCGGCACTGCTGTTAGAGCCGCTGTTATAGAAAATTCAGATTTGAGAATTCAACAGTGGTGTGGAATAAATAATCTTTATCAGTCCCAATATTATAAATTAAAACATATTACTTATTTAACTCCAGATATTATTCAGGAGGTAACGATTTATTATCATAAGCCACCTGTCTTGTATAACTGAATGCTATTTTTGTAAAAAAAATCTTTCTTTTGTAAAAGTCAGTAGAATAGTAGGATGGCATTTTTCAATGGGAAGATTTTTTTTGTTCTGTAATGTGGCAGACATTCCCTCGCATCCCCAGTCAAGTCAAGTGAAACTCCATATACCTCCATATACTCCATATATATCAGTCATTATATAAATATTCCTCTCTCTCTCTCTCTCTCTCTCTCTCTCTCTCTCATGCCCTCTGCATAGTGTTAGCAGCTGGCTGTAAAATAAATCGATGCATCCTGTTTACAGCAGACATTTATAAAACTTTCACTTCCTTTACTGAGACACTGGAAGTAGGTGTACTGTTCCTTTAACAACCATTAGACTCTGTTATATGATGCTGAGTGGAGCTTTTCAGCTCTCAGTGTCTAGTCCAACAGAATAACTGTGTGGACATGGGATGAGGCGAGGAGGACTCAGACACATGGGACTCAACAATCTTATTAACAGCTTTTTATTTATGTGATTATGAAGGTAGGGTTTTTAAAAATTATTATTATTGCTGTCTTATTCAGTACTTACAGCTTCACATTTGTTCAGCCTCATTTGTCTTATTTGTCTCAGCGTATCATTTGTGAAGACCTATATCACTAACATGTAATAAATGCTCACATGGTGGACAAAAGAATTATATTTTTGTGTTTAGGAGTACTGTAATCATCTGAAATTAATAAAGAAAATATATATTAACATGGTGGTAATGGAGAGTAAGTTTAGGTTTGTGCTGAAAGTATTGTACAAACTTATAAAGACCTACAAACAAAAGATTAAAGTGCTACATTCTGAAACTAGATGTTGCTAGATAGAAATAATCAAATTTAATTAATTAATTACTTGAATTATGTATTGCTAATTATTATTACTTGTATGTGCGTTTATTGTTGCTTATGAACTTTGGTTTGTTTTTTGTTGTTGTGCTTTTTAACATAATACACCTGCCTTGCACATTTTAATATTTTATATTAAATATTTAAAGTATTTAAAAAGGCTATTTATTGCCAAAAAATGAAATGCATAATACAGCATTTTTTATATCTTGCATTATTGTTTAGTACCTTTGGCTGTAAAAGAACTTCTTAATGAAGTCTTGTTGAAGGTAAAACTGTAGCGATACTTGTGTATTGTTGCATGGTGTGAAAATAACATTGAGATTTTCATTTCCTTTACATTTCCAGAAACCTTTGTGGCATGAACAAATATTGATTAAAAAAAGTGAGAGCCTTTGTTTAATTTGTATAATATATAACAATTCATGGCTTTTTAGTAGTTATATTTGGATTAGCAAAAGAAAAAAAAGTTCTGCATTTCATGATCTAGTTGGCGAATTTGTTACATAGAAAATTAAATACATACAAATAAATAAATAAATAAATAAATTAATTAATTAATAAAAGAGTAAATATCTACTACAATGTAGAGGCTCCAGACTGCATGTGACCTTTATCCCCCAGCAAAGTAATCATCTACCATGGGGTCAAATGCAAACAAGAACACAATAATACATCCTTTTGACATTAAAGTTGCTCTTTGAGTGATAAGTCATCTGTGAATTAGATTTAAAATGTCTAATCAATCACACCTCTGTTTAATTAAATCAAACACGTGAATGTGTGTATCTGAGCAACTAACAGATAACTTCTTATTAAAAAGTCTGCTAATGGGTGGGTTTCAGTTAAATATTCTTCTTCTTTTTGTTTTTGTGTCTCCCTCTAAACAGTTGCACATATATACAGAGATATTTATTCATGAAAATTAGTTCCTGACCTTTTGACATGAAATAATATGTGTAACATAACAGCTCTGGCTATGTTGTATATATAATTTTGGGACAAGATATTCATATTTGATCACTATAGCTCATTAAACCATTAGCCAAAAACAAAATATTCACAATGTTCCCTCTGATCCCACATGTAGTCATTTAGCTATCTAAATTTTGCTTCTTTAGTTTTGAACAAGAGCGACAAGGTTAATGGAAATAACTAGTACAGAAAGTGTATATCCACTAGTTTAGCATCATGGTAGCACTTGGAAAGACATTGTTTAGCCCAGTAACCATTTGTTACTCAGCAGGACAAGTTGTCATTAAAAAATAAACAAATAAAAATAAAATAAACCTTGTGACACACCTCCTACCTGTTGCTGCATTCACATTTTAAACAGAAAATAAGTTTATACAAATTTACCCCTGGGATCAATGAAATATAGGAAATATGCTTCTTTTTTGATTATGATGTAGGGCCAAATTTCGATTTACAACAACTACAGACAACTATATAGTAGCTACAGAAGATTTACACACTCTTACAGATGGATTGCAGAAGTATGGCTTATGTAAACACGTGTATATTAAATTCAGTTTTGGCTTGGGTTAGTAAGTTGTCCAGTTGTAACAGGACATTCGGTCTCAGGTGTAATAACATTCGTATATTTCTAACCACACAGGAACTGTCCACCTACAGATTACAGGTTAATCACATACTAATATTAAACCATCTGGTTTTCTTGGGTTAGCATTTGATATCAGAAATTTGGTAAAAGAACTCTATACAAGTTAGATTTTAAAATGGCAGGATACAATTGTGTATGTACACATGCCAAAAATGAAGGTGACACATATGTTTTATAAGACGCACTTCTGTAATTCATCTGTAGGATTAATAACATCTACAGTAATTACATTATTGTAGCGCATACATTTATGTTTATGTGTAACTACACAGGTATTAGAGACATAGAAATTGAGACTAGGATAGGATTTAGGCTCTGACTGGGCCATTCCAAAACGTTGATTTTTTTCTTGTGAAGCCATACCTTTATTGACTTGTGTTTGTGCTTTCGGTTGTTTTCATGCTGGAAAGTGAAGTTTTTCTTTATCTTCAGCTGGCTAACAGAGGCTTGCAGTTTTTGTGCTAAAATAGATTGGTATTTGGAGTTCCTGATTCTCTCCCTCTTGACTAGAGCCCCAATCCCAGTTGAAGAGAAGCATCCCTATAGCATGATGCTGCCATCACCATGCTTCACTGTGGGTATGGTGTTCTTTAGGTCATAAGCTTTCTGGTTTTTGCGCCAAACATATCTTTTATAATTCTTGAAGCAGGCCTTCTGGAAATTCTTTTGTACTCCTCTTCTAATTGATAGCTTTCAACAGTGAGATCCCATACATGCTTAGATTTTTTTTTATATCCACTGTACATGTTCATAACCCTTTTACTATTTATCAAAATGACAAACTTGTATATGAATGGAAGAATTACAGGCACCCTCTTAACGTTTTCTTTCTATATGCACCTCTGACTTTCTCAGGATAAACGGGGCGAGGGTGAGACACACTGAGCACCACGATGGACTCCATGGACGAGAGTGAGCAAAAAAAGCTTATCATGTTCATCACCTTGCCGCTGTCCTCCATCATCATCCTCACCAACCTGCTCATCATCATGGGTATCGCCTGCAACAGACAGCTCCATGACACGCCCAACTACTTCTTCCTGAGCCTGCTGGTGGCAGATCTCTGCACGGGCCTAGCTCTGCCCTTCATCCCTTGCATGGGTCTCAATCGATCGCTGCACTTTCGGTCCTGCCTGCTTGTACACATCTTCCCCAATTTCCTCTTCCTGTCCTTCCTCTTCAACCTGGTCATGGTGCATTATGAGCGGTATCTATGTATCGTCCATCCGCTGCATTACAGCCAGTTTTGGGTGCACCGCTGCTTCCCGGCTGCACTTTTAGCTGTATGGATTCCTCCTCTCCTCTATGCTAGTTTACCCGCCTTTGGATGGAACAACTGGACAGAGAAACCACTTAACCTCAGCTTGGATGCTAATACAACCCATGCTAATGTGTGTGACTACATAAGAGAAGGTGAACCAGCAGGAAGTGAACATAACTGTTCTGGAAAGACAGATTACTGCTCCTACAAACAGATTTTTCCCAAACCCTTCATCTACTTGGAAGTCTATGGGCTACTCCTGCCTGCCATCATCTCCATCCTGGCTATGACAGGCCGAGTTCTCTGGATCGCTCGAAAGCAACTGCGTGACATTTGTAAGCTTAATCGCTCTGTGGAGTGCAGCGAGGCCTCAGAACATGAACATCGCCTCAATCTGCGCTATGCAAAGTGTGTCGCTGCTGTCTCGCTCACCTTCCTGGTCTGCTGGGTGCCGTACATCGTCTATCTGCATGTTTCCGTTATGTTGCTTCAAGAAGGTGGGGAGAGACACGCACCCCTCAACATCATCCTCTCGTGCACGGGAATTGGCAGCATGGCCATCATACCCATTATACTCAGTCTCGCCAACAGGCAGTACACAGAACCAGCACGCAATCTGCTGATGAAAATCAGGACTCGTTGCACTAGAATACAAGACTTAAGAGATCCTCCCTGAAAACTTTACAGTTCTTTTTTTTAACAGCAGTAGCACAAGTGTCTTCTCTTATGAGTGTGTAGCAGAAGGCAGATCTCAGCAGTGAGAACAATGTAGCTGAATCAATTTCTTTGCTGATTCGTACTGTTTTATTTCCTTTTTTAGGTTGTTAAGTAGCCAGTGTGATAACTTTCTGCTGCATTCCAGTTCTGTTTTCAAAGTTTCCTTGTTGAAAACGTTTAGTTTCCCTAATAGTTTCCAGTCACAGTGTATCATTTGGGTTTAATGATTTGCAAGAGTCCAATCATTTTTATTTAATTACAGAGAGAGTATATACATTCACTAATCACCTGATAAAACACCAGGACCTTGAACACTCTATCAACACTAAATATCATCATTAACCATTACACAGCATTACACAAAGAAGGAATTGGTGTTAACAGCTAATCTAAATTTAGTTTTAGTCTCTGGATGAAAAAAAGAGAAAGTTTTAGTCATATTCCAGTTATTTGGCTCTTCTTAGTTGCAGTGTATTTTTGTCACCTAAAACAGAACAGTTTTGGCCTTTTCCCTCAAATTTCACCTATATTTTCACGTATAGTTCCTAAAAAACAAACGCAATAATGTCCCTTTCTTTTATTTCCTCCTTAAGTGGAACAATGCACATTGCCTTACGAGTTGACTAAAGCTTTCTTTCACATGTGTTAGCCAAATGAATGTTCTGGAGTGGCTAAAACTCAGCTACAATGATGCAACAACTCATTCACTGGAAAGAAACACATTTAATAACATTAGTGATTTGCTATGCTGCAGATATTTAATAAAAATTAAATTATTGACAAATTAAATTGTCATCCGTTCTAGCTAGCTAGCCGTATATATTAGACTAACAAGACAGACACTATGAAGTTTTTCCCCATATGCAATAAATGAAAAGCAATAGCAGACAAATAAGGTCAATGTTACCAAGACCGTTTAGGAGTCTGTCAGCTTCTGGAACCACAGTGCCTTCACTTTATCATCACAGATGGAGACAGGAGTGCAGTGCATGAGACCACTTAATATGCGCTCTTAATCTTAATTAATTCCCTTGTAAGTGTGCAAAGATGATGGATAAGAAATCACCTCTGTCCAATCAACCATTTTGTCTCATTTTTACTCACTGAGAATAAAAAAGGCTTTACAATTCATTACATATTTTTTAATATAAAGGTTAATTATTGTTTCGTTATAGCTAAAGAGGCATTAACAAAAATGTTCATTTGAGTTTTCATCATGAAAATGTACCCTACCAGGAAACAGTAGAAACCTGATATAGTTTGCATGATTTTTTTTTTCTGGTATTAGTTCTTCCATGGCCATATCACTGCAAGATTTCATAATGTCAAGATGAAGATACCATGTTGATAGCTTAGTGTTAATAGGCTTTGTGAAATTATTATATAAAACTGAACTCTGTCTACAAATCTCATACTGTTTGCTTTGTTTTAAATTGTTCTAGAGTTACGATGGATATATAAAGTCTATAAAGTCAGTCTTTTTCGGTAAGAGTCTATCGTGGCACATCTTGACTTTTTATTTTCCCACACCTAGATCCATCAAATTGTAAGGGCATCTCCTGAGCACAGCCTGCTTCAGGTCACCCCACAGATTTTTAGTTGGATTCAGATCTGGGCTCTGGCTAGGTCATTCAAAAATACTGATCTTCTTTTGGTTAAGCCATTTCTTTGTTGATTTGGATGTATGCTTTGGGTCATTTGTGTGCTGAAAGGTGAAATTCCTTTTCATCGTCAGCTTACTAGTAGACACCTGAAAGTTTTGCACTAAAACCGACTGGCATTTGTAGCTATTCATGATTTCCTTCACCTTGAAAAAATTCCCAGTTTGGGCTGAAAAAAAGCAGCGCTAATGCATGATGCTGCCATCACCATGCTTCACCTTGGGTATGATGTTCTTTTGGTGATGTGCTTTAGTTGGCGATTTAGTTGAGCTTAGATGTTTTTTGTAAGAAAGGGCTTCCATCTAGCCATCATACCCCCATAGCCCAGACATGTGAAGAATACGAGAGATTGTTGTCACATGCAGAGAGTAATCAGTACTTGTCAGATATTCCTGCAGCTCCTTTAGTGTTGCTGTTGGTCTCTTGGCAGCCTCCCTGGTAAGTTTTTGTCTTGTCCTTTTCTAAATTTTGGAGAGACGTCCTGTTCTTGCTAAGGTCGTTGTGGTGCTCCATTTTCTCCACTTGTTGATGGTGGTCTTCACGGTGTACCATGGTACATATAGTGTATTGGAAATTTTATGTACCCCTCTCCTGATTGATACCTTTCGACACTGACAGCCTGTACATGCTTTGTAAGCTCTTTAGGGACCACGACATCTGCAGTCAGATGAAACAAAAAAGGTGTGATGAAAATCCTACAGAAACAGCTGGTCTTTAATTGTGATTAATCATAATAATTTAATTGATGACAGCTGTATGATAATTACTTTTGAACATGAGATTGAATGTGATTGGTTCATTCTGAATACAGTCACATCCCCAATTATTAAAATGGTGTGCACACTTACAGTATGCAACCAGGTTATTGTAACTTTTTTTTATTAAAACAAATTTCCTATTTTCCCTCAAATGTTTTTGACTGTTTTTCACTTAATTTTTATACATTATAAATTTCACACTGAGGGTGGAAAGAATTCCGACATGATTTATCTTTGTTTCATTTTTTCATCACAAAAACCTACCATTTTATCAGGGGTTGCACTATGTATATTGCTAAAAGCCCACACCCACATGTGGTTGTTGAGCATCCCATTCCAGATGTAGTCCCCCTTTGCTGGGGGGACTACATCTGGAATGGGATGCTCAACAACCACATGTGGGTGTGGGCTTTTGTGATCATTCAGCCATAAGAGCATTAGTGAGGTCAGACACTGATGTCGTGTGAGGAGGCCTGGAGTGCAGTTAGCATTCTAGTTCATCCCAAAGGTGTTCATGGGGTTGAGGTCAGGGATTTGTGCATGTGACTCGAGTTCTTCCACTACAACCTTGGCAAACCATTTCTTCATGGAGCTCACTTTGTCATGAACAGGTTTGGGCCTCTTAGTTCCAGTAAAGGGAAATTGTAATGCTACAGCATACAAAGACATTCTATACAATTGTGTGCTTCCAACTTTAGGGAAGAACCACATATGGGTGTGATGGTCAGGTGTCCACATACTTTTGGCCATATAGTGGAGCAGACACTTAAGTTGTCTTTCTCTGGTAAAAGTTATCTATCTCTGTTAAACCCATATTTTCCACTAAAATTCCACTTTCATTCCATGGGAGGTGGAGCCATGGTGGCCAGGTAATACTAATCTGTGCTGAGGAAAATAGTATTTGTAGTTGTCCAAGATGGCCGCCCCCATAAATATTACAGTGATCAGCTACAGTACACTGTGAAGTTTTGTTAATGTTTACAGATGATAGTAAGTCACACTGTGTGTGTAAAACCACATCAGCAAGAAATCAGTGAAGAATTGGATGTGGTTTGAGGAAGATATTTATATTTTTTTAAAAATTGGATGAGAGAGATGTCTATACTTTTTAGCAATTTCCTCCTTCAGACACCAAACATTTCTTGGCCACTGTTTCGAGTTTTGTTTAAAGAAGTTAGTAGGGAGTAAATGAGATATACTTGTGTCTTTGCCAACAAGTCATGCAGAATGTGGTTTTTTTTTGGTTGTTCATCTGTCTTGTGACCTTGTGACCTTGTCACTACCACAGAACATTAACTACTGCCTTTGGCTACATGAAACCCAGTACATGTGATTTCACTGTGCATTCACTAAATAGTCATGACACGTCAAGGAAACATTTGATCACCTGTAAGATGTGTGAGAGATGGGGAGAGTAATGTGAGATGGTGGTGGGAAATTGTGGGTTCCAGATGCCGTGCATTAGATGTATGCAACTTCCCCTAATCATGAGAGCAGCTTTTCTCAGAAACACTGCTGACGTATCTGCATACGTTACTGCATTTTTTTTCCAAATACAGAGTGATAGATCATACAAATCTTGTTTTGTTTGTGAACCAGATGAAAAGAAAGGAACAGAAAAGGAAGAGAGATGAGACCTTCAATATAAACAAACTGTACAAAGACAAATGTTTGTGCCTTAATGGTTTGTGCTTTTCAAAAGCATTAGTATGCCAATGACCAAATACAGCTCTTCTGTGTCTTCTGTTAAACTTTCAAACTTTTCGAGCTCTTCAGTTTTCAAATATAAACATATTGCAAACTTTGTCTTTTTTGGTCTGATCGAACCCAGGAAGATCAAAAAGATTTAGTAAGGGGTTTGGTTTGATAAGATAAAGGCGAGACTAAATCATGAGCTTTTAGTCATAATGTTTACACCTGGTTTTTTGGACATCTCTGACGGTGACTAGTGGGAGAGCATGAAACGAGAATATAATGCAGACTATTCATCCAGCTACTACACACCCCCACACATTCTGATACACACACACACACACACACACACACACACACACACACACACATTCCCACAGCATTTCTCAACATCCGTCATTCCTTTTCTGGACCCATATTACACAAAATCAGACTGTTCAATCAGGCAATATGATGAAACTGTACAAAAATAACAATTACTTATAAACAGTTTATACTTTAGAAGACTCGTAGGTCCAAGACTCATGGGTCCAAAATAATATGTGGCAAGTTATGTGTGTAATGGAATAAATTTCATGAGCAAATAGTGCACATGTTGTGGGTAACTTACAAACACTTATTGCATTAATTACATCAGGGGAGGAAACAATGAGAAGAGAAATTTGTGTAAGATTTCTAAATGTACAATGTAAAATGTTTCGGGTAGCTGCAGCAAGCTCAGATATAAAACAGACTCCAAGAGGGAGAAATTTCAACTCGAGTATAACTAAACTGAGTGATATGCGGCGAAAAACAAAATACAAAAATACTGTAGCACCACTGCGCCTCAGTAAAGCAGACGTTAATTTGCCTACCCATGAGCCCCAGTAGCTACTGGTTAATATGATGTTTAATGTTTGTGTTTTGATAGCTTAAGTGTGCGTTTGTGTGTTTGTTCCTTCCTTTAATAAGTTCTGCGACAAACCAACAATTCCATGTTTTGTGCTGTAAATGGGTTTGCCAGTAAATGTGAAAGTGTGTTATTTTAACAATGCTTAGTGTTCAAGCGTCTTCCTCACTGACGCCACCATATAAATTAATGAAAATGTGAGCAGCCATGTTTAAACGGCTGGTAAATATGTGTGCAGCAGCAGTGTTTCATTAAACGGCCAATAGAGAGAACATTGCAGATATCAATAAGTAAACAGGTTTTGTGTATATATGGTGTGTAAATTTTGGTTCCTATTTTTCTAGGCTAATGTAGCTAACATATACGGAAGGCTTAAAGCTACCAGTTTAGCATCAGAGAAATTGCATTTCCAATTTCATCACACACTCATCTCAATTGAGTTCTCAAACATATGCGGTGTCTCACACTGTACATCACACTGATCTCTACAAAAACTAAAAAAATATATATATATTCTGCTATTTTATTAAACTAGATACTGATAAATTGTGTTACTGAGACAAACAGTGTCTTTTAAGGTGATTCTGTAAAGATCTGGACTAGCCCGGATTTGTGCTAACCTGGGGATTAAATGTTTTGGCTGATTTATCACATTTGGCATAAGGGGAACATCAATTTCATGCAATTGATTATGCAATTTATTTATGCAGTGTCATTTTAGGCCAAACTTTTCCTTTAAGAAAAAAAAGTAGTTTCACTTCAGTTTATTTTAGCTCTTTATCTCTTTCCTGGGTATGCTTACGTTTCTCTTTACACAACATGTTCCCTCCCAGGACCTTACACAACACTTAACAACTTGTTTCACCATTACACAATTTCTCACCCTGTGAATTCAGATTGTTTTCAAGTTCCTAGTAAACAGCAGAGAACAAAAGAACAATACAGTGAAACAATAAATCAAAGAACAAAAGGACTCCATTTTAAATTTTCAGAAGATAAGCTGTATTTCTGTAACAGATTCCATTTCCTTTACTAAAACATAATGACAAATTAGACATTAGAATGGTGGTATATATTTAAGAACATTTAATTGGTTATTATTGAACTCTGTTGGTGAATGTTGGTGCTTAGGGTGTTCATTGGAGAATGTTTGTCTTTGATGGAGAATAATGTTTAGGTGAATGTTGTTGTAGGTGAATGTTGGTCTTTGAGAAAGAATTTTGGTGAATTCCAGGGTTTGTGAATGTTGGTGATAGCTGGTGGTGTTAGGTAGTGTTTGATGGAGAATGTTAGTGAAAGTCAGTGTTTGTTTGTGAATGCTGGTGTTTGATGGAGAATGTTGGAGTTTGATCGTATTCAATGGAAAGTGTTGGTGTTTGATGGAGAATGGTGGTGTGTTGGTATTTGAGGGAAAATGCTGGTGTTTGGTGGAGAATGGTCGTGTTTGGTAGTGTTTGCTGTAGAACCTTGGAGAATGATAGTGTTTCTGAATGTTGCTGCTTGATGTCGAATGTTGTAAAATGTTAGTGTTTGTCATCTTTATTGGAGAATATTGGTGTTTGGTGGTGGCTGTTGGAAACTATTAGTGAAGGTTAGTTTTGTTGTTGGTCTTCAGTGGAGAATGTTGATGAAGGTTAGTGTTGGTGGTGTTTGATGGAGAATGTTGGAGAATGTTAGTTTTTGTGGGCTTTATTGGAGATTATTGGTGTTTGGTGGAGAATGTTGGTGTTGGTGGTTGATGGCAAATGTAGGTGAAGGTCAGTTTTTTGTTGTTATTCAGTGAAGAATGTTTGTGAAGGTTAGTGCTGTGGTGGTTGATGGAGAATGTTGGAGTTTGATCGTATTCAATGGAGAGTCTTGGTGTTTGATGGGGAATTGTGATGTGATGGTATTTGATGGAAAATGTTGGCGTTTAGTGGAGAATGTTGGTGTTTGGTAGTGTTTGATGGAGACTGTTGGAGAATCTTAGTGTTTCTGAATGTTGCTGCTTGATGTAGAATGTTGGAAAATGTTAGTGTTTGTGGTCTTTACTGGAGAATATTGGTGTTTGGCAGTGGTTGATGGATAATGTTGGTGAATGTTAGTTTTTTTGTTGTGGTCAGTGGAGAATGTTGGTGAGGGTTAGTGTTGGAAGTGTTTGATGGAGTATGCTGGAGAATGTGAGTGTTTGTGTTCATTATTGAAGAACTTTGGTGTTTGGTGGAGAATGTTGGTGTTTGGTGGTGGTTGATGGAGAATGTTGATGAAGGTTAGTGTTGGTGATGTTTGATGGAGAATGTCTGAGCTTTCGATTTTCCATTCTCTGAGAGCTGATAAGCCATATTTGGTCATGTTAGGAATAATGGAGAATGAGAAGAGCTCACTAAAGGGTTTTTGGATGGAGCTGGGAAGCTTGTGTGTGGTGATATCTACATGCAAGTATGTGTGTTTCTTTGGGTTTGAATGAATGTGTCTATGTTTATACATTGAGACAAGGGCAGTTTATTTTTGTAGGTTTCCATTAGAGAAGAGCTCTTGGTGCTAACAGCCTCAGTTTAAACACAGATAATGCGGGCAACCTGGGACACAAACTCAAAGGGCATTTCATTCTAAAACCACTTTATTCTGAAAACACACTCTTGATTCAATGGATTAAATACTTAAGAGAAATTAAACTGTTCCACTGTTTTAGTAGAAATTTGATGAGTCACTGAAAATGGTTTCAGTCTCAGTCCATTAAACGACTTAAGTAAGAGCGATGTAGCAAACAGGACTGTCAAAAGCAGGCAAAAATCAGAAGTGGTAAATAAAAGCCATACTATAACACAAGGAGCTCTATAACAGAGCAGAATGGCTTAAATAAATAAAAATATTGGATGATCTGAATAGGGTTTATGGCCTGAAAGTTACAGAAGGTGTGCTTCAAATAAGTCTATCAGAACTCATGTATTTAAATAACAATTAGATTCTAGCTTTTAGATTGATGGGTTTAGACCAGATCCAGTGTTTGAACACAGAGGTATAAGATGCCTGAAGTTGTTATTTAACATAAATTGAGAGGAAGGAGAGATTTTGATCTGGTTTGCCTTAAAGAGAAAAAAACATTCAATTAAATGTATGTAATATTTTCCTTTACACTAAATGGAGACAAGCAGATTTGGTGTGAGGGGTTTAAATATGTAACTATAAGCTTCCATGTAGCTCCAGGGTAAAGCTTCATACCAGGAACATACTGAATTATCATTCTGATCTTGAAACTATAAATAAGAGCCACAATAGGTTTACATAACATTTACATAACAAAACATGATTATTCATGTATTAGTCCAGCACAGTACTGTATTTTCTAACATATCATTGCAAAAAAAAAAAGAAAGAAAAACCATCTGTACTTTCTATTTCTTTAACACCCTTGCCAAGAAAGAGAAACTTATAAATAAACAGTCAAATTAAGATTAATAAGATTTTTCCATTTCCTTTAGTTTTATTTTTGGTCCACTTGAGATCTCTGTTGTTTTTCCATAGGGCAGTTAAGGACAAACAGATACCCATCATACAGCTCTTATTTCCTGCTCTGGCTCTGGTAGAGGACAAACCAGTCTCATCCTGTACATCATGTCCGATTTTTCCTTTTCCCGTGGCTGTATGATCCATCTGTTCCAAGCAGGTACAGAATAATTTGGTTTTACTGAAGTGCATTAACCATTATTATATCACCAGACTCAAATATAGCTCGTGATACTTAAAACAGACTGTAATTTATGACAGCCAGAGGTAGTAGGATGCAAGCACTGAGTAAATTTATGAAGGATTTTCCAGGAATTGTTCCCTGAACAGACAGGACGGTTAAGAACACAAGCAAATCTGCAGCCATAAATTAAGGAATAGGCAAGCAAAGTCTATACATGGAAACCAGAGTACCAACAGACGATGATGAGGAATAGCTACGTGCTTAAAAAAACAGTTATGAGGTGCAAATAAACACAAAGAACTCGAATAACACACACACAAAACAAACACAAAGAAGTAAGGCTGAGTATATACAGTATGGCCCAAAAATCTGATTGCATCAACCGAGCTGATAAAAATCTTTGATCAATTTAAAGAACAAAAATGTAAACACAAACTACTTTTAATTACTGATGGTGACACTGATTAGTGTCCCTTTCACCAAGGAACCAATGAATATGGGAAAACATTAGCTGAAGCTAACTAACAACAGCTCATATTCCTAATCTCTCAGACAGCTAGCTTGATAATAACTCTAACTATAGTTCAAGCATATAGTACTAGATGGTTCAATCCATCTGGCAAGCAGTTTCTTTGTTCGAGTAATTACTGAGAAGATGATAAGCCTACTCACGGGTTACACACAAGCATGTCTGCCCCAGGATCATACAGGCATTCCCAGTGACTGAGGCTGTAGCAAGCGCCACTGGCACCATTAATGCATGTAAAGTCCACTGGTCCTGTATGGATTTCTCACAGGTTATACCTCAATCCCTTGAGTAGGCAGTCTTCAATTCGAGTACTTGCTGACATGACAAAAGGTTTTGTGTGTGGCAGATGCTTCACAGGGGTCATCAGTTGAACAGTCCCTTTTCTTAGATGTTCTTTGTTGATTTAAGCCCACTACATCTCCAGAGGGCTCAGCATTGCAGTCTGGCATCCCAGATAGATGGCATCTTTCTGCATATGATTATCCAGTAGTCATTTTACACTGCTGGACCATACCACTAAGTCTGGTCTGAGGGTTGTAGTGGTTATTTCTGGTGGGAACATTAGCCTATTGTCTAGGTCAACCACCATTCTCCAGTCACAAGCAGGATTCATTATGGTTGAAGCCAACAGTGTTGCTGAGTGTATTGGTCTGACCTTGGGCCTGATGGTGCTTCCAGTCACAGTCGAACCTATACACACCTAAAGAAACCTGGGAGCTCTGTGAGGTTTATGTTTTTTGACTTCTCTAGTGCCTTTAACACCATCAGGCCCACCCTACTGGAGGAGAAGTTGAAGAACATGCAGGTGTTCACTCCACTGGTCTCTTGGATTATGGACTACCTCACTGGCCGCCCCCAGTACGTCCGCATACAGAACTGTGTGTCTGACACTGTGATCTGCAGCACGGGTGCTCCTCAGGGGACAGTTCTTTCTCCCTTCCTCTTTACCCTGTATACATCTGATTTTAGTTACAACTCTGAATCCTGCCACCTTCAGAAGTTCTCTGATGACTCTGTGGTTGTTGGATGTATTCAGGGTGGAGACACCTCAGAATATCAGATGGTAGTGGACAGCTTTGTTACCTGGTGTGAGATCAATCACCTACAGCTCAGTGTCAGGAAAACAAAGGAACTTGTGGTGGACTTTAGAAAATCCAGGAT
>CM040979.1:24654750-24699157 GCA_022985145.1 Pangasius djambal
AGGCCAGAGCAGGCTGTATTTTCTGAGGAGGCTCAGGTCTTTCAATGTCTGCAGCACCATGCTGCAGATGTTCTATGAGTCTGTGGTATCTAGTGTCATCTTCTATGCAGTGGTCTGTTGGGGAAGTAGCATGAAGATGGCAGACAGAAATAAACTGGACAAATTAATCAGGAGGGCTGGCTCTGTACTTGGCATGGAGATGGACCCTGTTCACGTTGTGGCTGAGAGAAGGATGTTGTCAAAACTCCACGTAATCCTGGACAACCCTTCTCACCCACTACATAGTGTGCTGGTCGACCAGAGGAGCACTTTCAACCAGAGACTGATCACTGCCAAGTGTTCCACTGAGCGCTTCAGAAGATCCTTTATCCCTGTGGCCATCAAGCTGTACAACTCCTCTCTATAAGTGCTGGGACTTTCATGTGCAATTCATATGCAATACATGTTCAATTCATGTGCAATAAGGGACTTTAATGTGCAATACAAATTTATTTATTATTATTACTGTCTATTTTTCTGTACTTGATCACCATTAGCACACTGGACTTATCATACTCAACATTTACATCATTATGGGTATGTTTCATCACGCATTTTTAATTTGTTGATTTACCTTTTATATACTGTATAGGTACAAATTTATTTTATTTTTATTTTTATTTTTATTTTTATTTTTATTTTCTTCTTTCTTTCTTTCTTTCTTTCTTTCTTCTTGAGAGCAATTGTAACATGGCAAAGCAATTTCCCCCTGGGATTAATAAAGTTCTTTGAATCTTGAATCTTGAAGAGACATAGCATTGTTATTCAGGCTTTGTTTCTCAACAATGGCTGCCAGGCATGTCAGGACCTGGTTGTGCCTCCATGTGTATCTCCCCTGGGTGAGACTTATCTTGCAGGATGAGAAGATGTGTTTGAGGTTTGCTGATTTTCCACAGAGTGTACAAACTGGGTCTTCACCAAACTTCGATTTTGGGGAGTTGGGAGAACATCATAACTGGCTCTCACTAGAAAACTAATCTTAGTTCCTTCTTTTTCTCCACAAATCTCTTCAGATTATTTTTCTTTTCTCAGTGTTTTCCCACCTTGTCCACTGCCCCATTTTTCCCGAGCCAATACAATACATGCTACTAGATACTAGCTGTCACAATACAAGCTGTTGTGTACAAATACAAAGTGTACACAGAACAGATAGATTACATTATTAATCTAATAGATTAGATTACAATATTTGTTTATTATACAGTGTACTGTTTTTTGGAGCCATACACTATTTAGGAGAAATCCCATAATGCACCTCACTACTTAGCGGTCAAACAATGCACAGTGATATCCACATTGGCCTGATTGATGGTGTTACATATATGATGGTGGCCTATATAGAGAGTAGGGCATGCGGTTTGGGACACATTCACAGTGCACTGATGATGGTGATGTGTTTGTGATATTTATGTGGCCTTTAGTGTAAATAAGGTGTGGTGAGGTGGTGAGGTGTTTGTGATTGGGTTTATGTGATGAAATATGACCGGACTGTCACAGAATAAGGAAAATAAATTAATTTTCTAGAATCTCAAACTTCTCTATGTATATTAGTGTGCAATGTATTGTACCTGGTTCTTTGATCATATAAAAGCTACAAGGTGTCCCAAAAGTGTCCATACAAAAGGGAAATTATCAGTTTCTAGCAAAATGTCTTCCAAAATTTTTCAGACATAGTTTGCGTAAATTTTGTGATATTGTGTATCTGGAGGCTTTGACCCTGAATGGTTTATGCTACATATGTGTATGCAACATATACAGTGTAACACCTCAGGCCATAAACTTTACCCCCTATATACACAGACTTGTGGTGAGCAGAACCAGACGCTTTGAAGAACAAGGCTGAGACTGAACACACTTATTACTACCACTACTGAGGCACCTTACTTGGATGCCCCCTGGTCAGCTCCCATGAGAGCAGTATCAGACACGTCCCACAGGATGGAGACCCCAGGGCTGGAGAGATTATATCTCACAGTTGACGTGGGAATGTCTGCAGATCCCCCAAGAGGAGCTGGAATTTGTAGCTGGTGATAGAGAAGTGTGGACTGACCTGTTCAGCCTGTTGCCACTGCAAACTCCATCAGAAAAAGAGGAAGGATAATGCATGCATGAATGAATGAAAGTAAATAATAATCTAAAATATTAGAAGATAATAATAATAATAATAATAATAAGAAGAAGAAGAAGAAGAGTCAATCATTTTTCTAGTAACCTGGCCTAAACAGACACAAATTATCAAATTCGCCAGCAGAAGGCAGTAAAGTGTACTTATTATTATAAAAGTTAACCCTTTTGAAATGTGAACATTTAAAAAAAAAGAATAACAAATTATCACACATAATTGTGGGCAGAAGGGTGGTGCAGCATTGTCACGACACAGCTCCAGGGTACCTGGTTTGATCCTGAGCTCGGGTTACTGTCTGTGTGGAGTTTCGCATGTTCTCCCTGGGTCCATCTGGGGTTCCTCCAGGTTCTCCAGTTTCCTCCTACCTCCCAAAATATATGGGTCAGTGAATTGTCGAGTATAATTTGCTCCTGCATGTGAATGTGTGTGCATGGGTATTCCGCTTTGGACTGGTGTTTCACGCAGGGTGAATTTCTGCTTCACACTCCAGTGTTCCTGGGACATGCTCTGTAACCTCCGTGACCCTGACCAGGAAAAATCAGTTACTGAAGATGAATGAATGAATGAGTGGATGAATGATGAAAGAAGAACATGCAGGATATGTTTTGAAGCTACATAGTCTATTCTAAATCAGATCGTTTGTGTCATCATATAAAAGCTACAAGGTGTCCCAAAAGTCTACATACAAAAGGGAAATTATCAGTTTTTAGCAAAATGTCTTCCAAAATTTTTCAAACATAGTTTATATATATAATTATATATATATTTTTTTTCTTTTCAGATAGTCTTTAAGAATGTCTTTGCGAAAGAAGAACATACTGAAATCATTCTCATGGCTGGATCAGAAAGCTGTCGCAAGGTTGCGAAGGACTTTAATAAGAAACACTGGAAGCACATCACAATCGACACTGCTGCCAAACTGACAGCCAAATAAGGGAGAGATGACTCCGTGTGTGTTTAAAAAGAAATGGCAATCATGAAGAGGATGTTTTGTAAATAAAGTTACTTTTTGCTAAAAGGTATTAATTTCCCCTATGTGTGAAGACTTTTGGGAACACCCTGTATTGTGGAATTTCTGAAAAACACCAGTGAAAAATAAGGAAAATCATATGCTATTTTTCCACTAATACTGCATGGCTGTACATCAGTGAGAAACCCTGGTGTCTCCATGTGTAAATTTTGTGATATTGTGTATCTGGAGGCTTTGACCCTGAATGGTTTATGCTACATATGTGTATGCAACATATACAGTGTAACACCTCAGGCCATAAACTTTTCCCCCTATATACACAGACTTGTGGTGAGCAGAACCAGACGCTTTGAAGAACAAGGCTGAGACTGAACACACTTACTACCACTACTGAGGCACCTTACTTGGATGCCCCCTGGTCAGCTCCCATGAGAGCAGTATCAGACACGTCCCACAGGATGGAGACCCCATGGCTGGAGAGATTATATCTCACAGTTGACGTGGGAATGTCTGCAGATCCCCCAAGAGGAGCTGGAATTTGTGGCTGGTGATAGAGAAGTGTGGACTGACCTGTTCAGCCTGTTGCCACGGCAAACTCCATCAGGAAAAGAGGAAGGATAATGCATGCATGAATGAATGAAAGTAAATAATAATCTAAAATATTAGAAGATAATAATAATAATAAGAAGAAGAAGAAGAGTCAATCATTTTTCTAGTAACCTGGCCTAAACAGACACAAATTATCAAATTCGCCAGCAGAAGGCAGTAAAGTGTACTTATTATTATAAAAGTTAACCCTTTTGAAGTGTGAACATTTAAAAATAAGAATAACAAATTATCACACATAATTGTGGGCAGAAGGGTGGTGCAGCATTGTCACGACACAGCTCCAGGGTACCTGGTTTGATCCTGATCTCTGGTTACTGTCTGTGTGGAGTTTCGCATGTTCTCCCTGGGTCCATCTGGGGTTCCTCCAGGTTCTCCAGTTTCCTCCTACCTCCCAAATTATATGGGTCAGTGGATTGTCGAGTCTAATTTGCTCCTGCATGTGAATGTGTGTGCATGGGTATTCCGCTTTGGACTGGTATTTCATGCAGGGTGAATTCCTGCTTCACACTCTAGTGTTCCTGGGACATGCTCTGTAACCTCCGTGACCCTGACCAGGAAAAATCAGTTGCTGAAGATGAATGAATGAATGAGTGGATGAATGACGAAAGAAGAACATGCAGGATATGTTTTGAAGATGGACACTAAACATATTGATATTAATGAATGGTGTGACATCTCCCTCTAGTGGTAGGACAAATTAGTGCACTTTTAAGGTTATCACCAGTAAATACTACATTGTACAACGTGGTTATAAGGTTTAAGATCAACATCAGTACAATTCTGAACAGTACAAATAACCCTCCTATTATCTTTGGGGTCAATTTGACCCCATTCAATGTTTACCGTCTCTAAATACATGGTTGACATCATTTTTTTTTGCTTCTTATTTAATGACTTTTCCTAATTTAATGGGGATAACAGGGAAAACTTAACATGATGATATGTTTTCAATGCCCTGTACACATTTTGTAGCATCAGTGTTCCTTGGGGTCAATTTGACCCCAGGCTGTTTTAGCTGTATAAAACATAAGAAATATCAAAATTTTACACACATTTGTTTTAGATGATATTGAGGGTCACTATAATTTACAATTTCAAAATCTTCAAAAAACTTCCTTCTGCGTTAGGGCCCTAATCTAACATAACCATAGCTGTAGTATTGCGAGAACCACTCATAGTTCACGTGACAATGGGAAGGGCAAAACACAGTTCTCATGAGGACACTGATGGTTCACCCAACATGGGGAGGAACAAACATATAAAAGCTTACACAGAAGCCTTCTCTAAAATTTCTCTTGGTGCTCTCTGGGCTCTCTTTTTATGAAAAAAAAAAAAAAGATTGAAAATGAACATGACCTTTTAGCAAAGGTTTTCTGTCAATGACGTTTTGTCACAGTTCTTTGACAGTGAAAGGGACATAGAAGAGAATGTGTCTGAGACAGAGGATAATGTTGAGGAGGACCCTGATTATGAGGCATTTTCCTCTGATGAGAATGATACTCTTAGTGTTGACCCTCCTGTTGCCTCTCAACCACCAGCAGACACATTACCTTCCAAAAATGCAAAGTTATTATGGTCCCTCTCCGCAGGGTAGACTTAGTGCTGCTAACGCCATCAAAATGGTCCCAGATCACCTCTGAGGGTGGTATTAGACATGGCTGAAGGACTGAATGGCCATAACATTACAAGTGATAATTTTTTTTCACATTGTATACCCCGGGTGAGGAACTGCTGAAAAGGAGGGTTACCATGTAGGGGACAATGAGGAAAAAAAACAGTTGGAGCTTCCCTCTGAGCTTCTTGCAATGAAGAACAAGAAGGTAACATCTTCAATGTTTTGCCTTCACTGACGGAGCCACTGTCGTCTCCTACTGCCCCAAGAAAGGGAAAAATGTCCTGCTGGTGAGCACCATGAACAAAATGCTGTCCTGAGCACCAGAGAAGACAGGAAATCATCGATGGTCTTGGGGTTGGGTGAGGGTCTATATTTTATTTAAAGGGCTATTTAGGTAGTCACCAAATAAACATAAAGTACTTGACACACAAACTTGGGTAAAAAATCATACTCTGGAGGTTTAAATTGCTGGGGTCAAATTGACCCCAAGGATAAAAGATGTTAGTAATTTTGAGGATAATAGGAGGGATAATCATTAGGTCACAGAGAGGCAAAGTTGGCAAAAGGTCTCCAAGCCTAAAACAGATGCTCAATTGTTTTCTAAATATGTATATTTAAAGTGCGTAATTGTTTACTCAAAAGTGCCAAAGTACAGACAGATGTGCTTCTGTTTTTTGTGCAGCAGAAAAGTGGTTTCAGTGTTGATGTGTATTTACCCATCATGCCATGCGTTTGCAAGTAGATCAACCACCGCCCCATGACAAGCAAAGCAAAGCATCACACAGGTGGGAGTGTGTGTCATATAAATACCCCCGCACAGGTACCGAATCTGACAAGCTCGTGTAGCCTTGCGTCAAAGCGCGCGCTCAGAGCTCCACACGCACCAACACGCACCCTCCTTACTGTTATTATTATTATTATTATCATTAGCAGCAACGGTGAGCATGTCGCGCGGAATAAGAGCGTCGTCTCTGGGCCCGGAAGCGCGTTTGGGTCGTGCGCGCAGCCCGGTGCGGTTCGGTGCGAGTTTTAACAGCCTGAGCAGCACCGGCGGCGCAGTGCACCCCGGAGAGGAAAAAGAGACCATGCGCGGGCTGAACGAGCGTCTGGCGGGTTACCTGAGCCAGGTGAGGCTGCTGGAGGAAGCCAACAGCAAACTGGAGGCGCAGATTAAAGAGGTCTTAACGGAGAGGCGCGCGGCAGGACAGAGAGACTGGAGCAGCTATGAGAAAACTCTCTCCACAATGAGAGACCAGGTGAGGAGCACAGATCCTGGTTGTTACCTTAGCACCAAACATGTAGAAAGAAAAAAAAAAAGTTTTGCTTTCTGTTTAGTGTTTCTTTTATTTGGCTACCAACAAAATCAGTGTCAAGACTTTATACGGACAAGATGGACATGTGTTACAACTGGAGCAGATGTATCACTCATTTCTTATACTGTAATCAATCTTCAAATAAAAAAAGGGAAATTAAATCTGGCATTCTTTTAAAAAGAAATAAAGGTACTAAAGTATCAGTGTCACTAGGGTGGTCCCTTTACCTACTGCACCTTTAATATGTCTCTTTCACCTACAAACATTCATGTACTGTACCTTTAAAGCTTAACTCAAAATTAATTTTTAAATATAATTTTAAATAAAAGCAGATTTCCCAAATCTTTCACTGACACGTAACATTTGTGTAGTTGATAACAACTGATTTCATGGATTTTCATATTTTATATTTTTTAGAGAAATTAAAATAATGCTTTGAATCAGTATATCTCAATTAATAGATGAATATTCCCAACGAAGTTAAACTCCTATGCTCTAAAAAAAAAAAAAAAAAGGGTACTAAAGGGTACATTTCCTTGTTGCTGAAGTGGTACCCTCAAGCCTCAAGTGGTATCTTTAATATGTATCTTTTAAATGTGTACTTTTAGCACTCCTAGAGTGTCTTAAAATGATTCAAGTTACATAAATGGACCATAATTATATTGTAGATTTAAAAAAAAAAAAAAAGAGCACTACATGCATTGTTAGAAAGGCGTATGAGAGGTGCACCCTCCAGGGCACGCCTCAAGTGACAGTTTAGTTTCCTTTTTAAATAGGCTCAAAATGTTCATATCTTACAGAGAAGCGTAACATCTGTGTGGCTGATAAGAACTGATGTCATTCATTTTCATATTTGTAGGAATGGACGTAGGCCTGTTTGTCGAAGTCTATTAGCCCCTTAAACTCCCAGGAACTGTTGCCAAAACTTACATTCCACAGTCTTATAAATACATCGCTGTTCTGTTAGCTTTACTGTAGTTACTGAGTAATTTGTATTAGTTACTGAATAATAGCCTCTGATTTAAGATCAGTGACTGAACATAAGCTGGGATTTTAAGGGTTTAAAAAAAGGGCTTGACAGTAGGATAGTTCACAGTGTTACTCTCACCTTAAGCATTTGTCTGGATTTCAACATCAGTGTGCTATAAAATATGAAGTATTTGCTAGTCAATGATCCCAACAGTTATATATTTCAAGGTCACGTAGCCACAAGGAACTAGCCAAAATGAAAGTAAAGTCGGATATCATCAGAACAGAGATGGCTTCCTTTGCCTATATTAACACCAACATTGCTGAAATGACTCTTAACCTGTGAAATCCATACTTACAATGTAGACACTGACAGTGATACAAACACTGATAGTGCTGAATTACATTGTACAGTATTACATCGCTCTGGAAATATGTAAACAGTGCAGGCATTCTTTCCTGGCCTCCGAGGAGCTGGATTTGCATCCTGCTAGTTGCTAAGGCCGAGCCCAGCTTGGAGTAGTTAGTATTTCAGTATTGTAAGACTTAATCTTTAAACCAAGACTTTAGAATTTGCTGTGTCTGTGTGTATCATACTTACTTTTTCTTCTTGACTCATTTGACTTTAAGCAGCTTGATTAACAAAGACACACTCACACACACACACACACACACACACACACACACATATATATATAGTCTTCAGTGTCTAATGGCATTTAAGAATTACTAATTTTCTAAGTCTAACTGTTATTTTAGAAGAAAAAAAACCCTTCAGAAATCATTTCTTAATTCACGCATATTTGTTCCTTACACTGATTTTCTCATTTTAGAGGATTTTAGAGCCAATTCCTTGAAGTTTAATTAAAAATTCTGAAATACGGTGTTCAGAAAACCTGGCTGCCAGTGTAATATTTATGGAGCCTAATGATATAAGATGTTACATAAAAGGTATTTTGATGATAAATCTTTAACAACACAAAATATACAGTATTTAGAATTTGAGTCCCTAAGCGATGGATAATATTTTCTCCTTTTTTCCTCATATCCCTTCTTGGTGCATTGACAGAAATACAACTGTGGACTTCACTCTGTGTTATAATTGCATTAAATCATATACACTTGTATGTATATCAGTGTTACACCTTCGGTGTCGGCAGAATAATTCGTTAACTCTAAAAGTTTTTCAGGCTCCAAACCCTGAGGCTTTTTTGTATTGGAAGAATACAGCAAGGGACAATTACTGGCGTGTTCAGCCACACCTAAACAAAAACCTCATCCTCATGCAAATGTGTCAAGGAGCCCTGGGGCTCTCGTTTACATAATGGTTTAAATACGGGGACAAGTCTCACTGGATTAAACTCTGAAATAAGCACCTTTATTAAATAACCTTTATTTATGAAAGTAGAGTTTTAAGCTCTAAATTAAAAAGAGACAAATGAGACCAAATACTGCATATTTTGATTTTTAAGCCCTAAATGTATGTAATGTCAATCTTATGCCTGCAAGATTTAAGTGAAGTATAGTTTAAACAGTAAACCAGATTAAAATGCACTGGTAAGCACACAGGGCGCCTTTACTTTCTGATGATTAGATTTGAAAATAACGAGCAGGTTTTAGGTTGGCCTGAAATAACCTCCACTATCATACATTATGGCTCATTTACATTTTACAATAAAGTACTTCAGGGCCAGAAAGGGAAAATAAACATTCTTGGTGAGCAACCTGTAATTAACAGCATGTTTCTGATGGATAAACTTACCTAGATAAGAAGGTAATAAACCAAGTATGGCTTTATAAATGAAAGTTCCCATGACTATAAATCCTAAGGCCATAGTTTGTCCTGAACTGAGGGTTACACTTTAACCTTCATCAAGAAATCCAGATTCTGTTAATACATTCGTGTATCCAGACTGTTTACAATGGGGTGGCCAGGTTAGACTCAGAGACTTTATTGGGGTAGCAGAAAATGACTTAATGACATGATGACATAAAAGGCACACGCTTTAGTGACAAAAAGTCGTAGCTAATAATTTTGCATCTCATGAAGTTCATTAGCGTTACAGATTCAATATCATTAACCTTTTTTTTTTTTGCTCTTTCGACTCCTTTTTGGGGTCGTCACAGCAGAGCACTCGTCCATATATTTTGATTCTAGCACAAGTTTTACACCAGATGCCCTTCCTGACATAACCCTCCCCAATTCCAGGCTTGGGACCGGTACTGAGAGTGCACTGGCTAATGCAACCCTACAGAAGCTGGGGTTGATGCCCTGACTGGGAATAGAACCACATGCTAGCCTCTAGTCCACCAAATTCAATATCATTAGCTAACAGTAGCTTTATGTTACATTTATGGCATTTGGCAGACACTCTTACCCAGAGCAACTTACAATTATCTGATTTATACAACTGAGCAGTTGAGGGTTAAGGGCCAGCAGTGGCACCTCAGCAGTGCTGGGATTTGAACTCTCAACCTTCTGAGCAGGTGGCCAACATCTTAAACACTGAGCAACCCTGTCCGCTGAGACATTCTTAGCTAATAACCAACTGAAGAAATCCAATGTCATGCCTCAAAATACAGTACATATGATGAAAAAAACATTAACATAAATAAAAAAAAACCTGACTAGTGTTTCCTCACCTGTAGTGGCCAGTGGGGGCAACAACAACAGGAATAATAATAATGCCTACTGTTATGAAAAATAATTAATGACAGTGTGGTTTGACGCAGACCAACATGAGAATTAAGCTTACCTTGAAATTCATTATTTACCTATAACAGCATGACCCAAAGTGTTTTCTTCTTCTTACACCACAGCAATTCGCCAACGCTAAGACATGTTATTTATTAAAGAATGACACATCACACTTTTTATCTATCTATTCTCAAAATAATTACTTCCTGTTATCACTTACATTCTAGCAGCTATAAACAGTCGTTTCCTCACCTGCCTATTTTTTCTCTCTCTCTATTGGAAGTGCTAATAATGTTTATCATGAGTTTCTGGCAAGTGGAGTTCAGCTCTAAATGACACACAGTAGAGTAATTTTGTCTGTAGTGTTGCGATATACTGTACATATTTTATATTTTTGTTTCACTCTCCAGGTGAAAGAAATGACAATGGAAAATGCTCGCCTCATGCTACAGATCGATAACGCCAGACTGGCTGCTGATGACTTTAAAGTCAAGTAAGACTCATACTTTTATAATAATAATAATAATAATAATAATAATAATAATAAAACTTAATTTTATATAGCACCTTTAAAAAGCCAGTAGAAACAGAAGTACATAGCCTAAGACAAAGTATATACGCATGTGTCAAAAACAGCTAATAATAAAATACAGTTCAATAATAATAACAATAATAGTGATAATAATTTTAAAAAGTCATCAAGTAAAAGCTATCCTAAAGAAATAGGTTTTGAGAGAAGTTTTAAATACACCAAAAGTCCGGGCTTCTCTAAGATCAAAAGTTAGTAAGTGCAACAGTTTTGGAGCCTAAGAAGAAAATGCCCTATCACCCTTAATATATAAACGAGTATGAGGGACAGTTAAAAGACCAGAATTGGAGGAGTGGAGAACATGTTTTGGGGTATAATGGGTTAAAAGCTCAACCAAATACTGCCAAAATACTGACAAATACTTTACACTTCAGCTTATTAATAAAGTGCTTTTGTTGTCGATAGTTGTTGTCACAAGGCTTCTTTTTACGAAAATTGGGAACCTAAATGAGCAAACTGAAGGCGAGGATGTTGAGGAAAACGTATTAGGAGTGGGCAATATGACAAAAATATCATATCATGATACTTGAAGACATATTTATAATACATAATCTAGTATATTACAATATACTGTATGTTTGTGAACTGCCGGCGAAACAGAAGTGTTGAAGAAAAAAATCTGTTTAATTGTCTGCAAAACAAAATGATTTAGTATTGAAATGGAAGAAATGTAACATTTTTGCCATTTTAAAAGGGTTTATATATAAAGACAATACTGTGATACCCATGATATCTCAGAAAAGTGTACTGTCACATAATTTATCACAGTATCAATATTATATCATAACATTGCCCAGCCCGACTCCTTAAAAACTATAGGATGTAACTTAAGATAGCAAAAATAGTATACAAGTGATATCATCAATGGGATTCAGCTCAAAAACTTGCTGTTTCTTTGCTTACTCAAGTTTAGACTGTTTATTTCAGTGAGGTTTAGTTATCAGTGACTAAAACACAAAAATATTAAGCAAAATATTACGTTTCAACTACACTTCTGAGTCATGTCTGGGCTTAATATCTGTTTGTGTGTTTGTCCACTGTGGTACCCACACGAAGATTACTCGTTCAGCCACAAATTAATCCTTTCTGTACTAAAAGTGGATTGTAAATTGAGGACTCGTGCAGACAGAGTGATTTAAGCAAAGCCAACACTCAGTGTATGTCTGGAAAAGCATGCAATTATACCTGCCTACGATGTTGAGCAAACACAGCGCTATATACACATGGATTACTGAAGAAGTGAAGCATGAGCCTGTATGTGTGTACATGTGCATGTGTGTGTGTGTGTGTGTGTGTGTGTGTGTGTGTGCGTGTGTGGATTGGTGAACCACAGGTTTGAGGCTGAGATTGCTGCCCGCCAGGGAGTTGAAAAGGACATCACAAGCCTCCGAAAGATAATCGACGACACGCACATGAGCCACATGCAGCTGGAGAGCGAGGTTGAGTCTCTGACGGAGGAGCTGATATACCTGAAAAAGAATCATGAAGAGGTACCGCTTAAATCACAACTCTGCAGGACAGCCATTAAACGTGCACTAAGCACCTTTATAAAAGAAGCCACGAGTTGAAGTCAGAATCATAACCATAAATCGTAAAGTAAATAAACCACATTTCAGAATGACAGTCATTAAAGGCCCAATGAAAGTTCAATAAGTAACACCTAAAATCAAAGAATAGCATGATGACTCACTAAATGCTGCTTGGTAAATCCTGCAAATTACAAAACGGTAGGGTCAATCACAAGACCACAGTCCTGCAGGCTAAATAAATTGCATGATGCTGCCACCACCGTGCTTCACCATGAGTATGGTGTTCTTTAGGTGATAAGCTGTCTTGTTTTTGCTCCAAACATATCTTATAGACTTATGCCCAAAAAGTTGGTCTCATCAGACGATAACACATTTTGCCACATGGTTTGGCTAAAGACGTGAAGAATACAAGAGATTGTCACATGCAGGGAGTGACCAGTACTTTCCAGATAGTCCTGCAGCTCCTTTAATGTTGCAGTAGGTCTCTTGCAGCCTCCCTGAGATGTTTTCATCTTGTACTTTCATAAATTCTGGAGGGACATCCTGCTCTTGGTAATGTCACTCTGGTGTCCCATTTTTTCCACTTGTTGATGATGGCTTTCACAGTCTTCCATGGTACATCTAATCTTTTGGAAATTCTTTTGTACCCTTCTCCTGATCGATATCTTTCAACAATGAGATCTTGTACATGCTTTGCAAGCTCTTTGAGGACCATGGCTTCAGCATGTCTCCGAATTCGAATACAGTGCAACATTCGCCATGAAACTTTATAACACTGTGAAATGTCTACAGCTTTCTATATATCTCTATATCTTTTAGAAGAATGTACAGATTTCTATACATTCTAGCTAAATGCCATTTAAGTCTTTCCAGAATTTAAGAAAACTTTGTAGAAACAGTTCCATTTAAACCTGCGCCATTTGATTATGTGTCAGTTTTCCAGCCAATTCAATGGTGTAATATTGACACATTATGAAATCACAGATTTCATTTAATCAAAAATCAATAAAGTTGAGTTTTCGTCCTAAAATTGGGTTTTTACAGAAATTAGCTATTGTGATTTCTAAATCTAAACAACAGAATGTGTCACATTTACTGAAACTAAAAATAGTAAAAATAAGACATTTCCAAAATAGCTTCCAGATCTGAGCATCTTTTTCTTTTTTCTAAAAGAAGTGAATTTAATGATTTGTCAGCACAATGTAAATGTTATATTAAGAGAATTAGCATTAATATTAAGTATTTCTGGAGAAGGTCAATGAACAGACTTATGCTAGTGTTAATATCACAAGTCTACTGAAGTTTACTCATTTAGGTCTTTTTTTTAAAAGTAAATTTCACTCAAATGTTTGTGTTCGAATGGTAGAGAAGGCAACAATTCATGTAGTGTTTTTTTTTATATTTTAGATATTATTATGAGTTACATAGAGTTATATAGTTGCTATACAGAGGAGCGCCTGCTTCAAAACCAGGTATTTACAGGTATTTATTTATAACCATGTGTTTAATAACTATGTATGTTGAAGTGTATTTCTCAGTTCAGTGATAGGCCTTGATAATAATAACAATTTTTTTTTTTCAAATGTTAATTCCTAGCCTTGATTTGCACAATCCAAGGTATTTCCTTATATAAGGTATATTTTGATCCCCATCATGGACTATGATTTTTGGGTTCGGCCAAATAAAACCCATAAAAACTTCATGTTCACTGCTGTATTATTTGTGCTGGGCTGATTTCCACAATTTCCACTAAAGATTTTTAAAGGTTATGTTCCCCATATTTCTGACCAACAAATTAAACATTCTAACATGCTTATGAAAATTGCTTAGTGCACATTTAATCCCAGTTCACTACTAGTTATTAGTGAATGCAACAATCCTGGAACTGATTTTAATCTGTGATTTTAACTATATTGACTTTCATTATTTCTGAACACTTCCAAGTCTCTTAAATACAAAACATATTATTATAGTTAGTACAAATAGTAAAAAGGGTCATAAGTAAAGAGTCTCCTGGCCTTTCCTGAGGTGCAGTAAATAGAAATAAAAATAAACACTCAAAGGGTCTCTTCATATTCCAGTTAATCTAGTCTTCAACCAATAAGAAGCTGACAAGCTGCTCCAGAAGGCTAATTCCCGGGAAAGCTACTGTTAGTAGCTTCACATTTCCACATTGGCTATTGTATACAGTCATCAGCCCTTGTTTTAATGAGTCACCTGCTCCAAAACTATGAATCTGTATTTATACATGTATTCATCCTCTACAAGGTCATGGCTTGACATTCTTAAAGGTAATTCATTAACTTGCCACTGAATTAAAATCGCATATTGCACCTTAAATCACAGTCGAAACCCTTAAAAATTTGGCTTTTATTCAGTAACTTCAGTAAAACTATTAAAAAGGTACGTAATTATCACAGTGAGACAGGTTAATTCTAATCAGCTTTGAATAAACATGCAGATACACACGTTATCTAATGTCTGCATTCGTCAGTGTTTGTTCTAATGAGTCATGTTGCTGCTTATGTATTTATTGATGTTTATATGTATATTGATAAGACCTATTTCTATTCTTATTTAGGATGTTGCGAACGTGAAAGGGCAGATCAGAGATGCCAGCGTGGACGTGCAGATGGAAGCAGCGAAGGGCCAAGACCTCAGCGAGACAATCGACAAAGTCCGCCAGCAATATGAAAAAGCGGCACACAAGAACCATGAGGAGACTGAGGCCTGGTACCAAGCCAAGGTCAGAGAACTTTTTATATCAAGTTGCTTATATATATATATATATATATATATGTACACTTGATTTTTTCTGAATGATCATATGAACACAGTGGGCCACCATCCCTATAATTATGGTCATTCTAGCTGCTTAACATAATAATAAATGATACGAAACCAAATTTACACAAAAAACCCCTCACCCTACATCAAGTGTAGTTAAGCAGATAAGACCTCCATCCCAAAACCTACTTAACTCACATTAAATAGCAGATAGAGTCTGTACTGTATTTACAAATCAACAAAGAACTACTGTAGATTATTATACTTTTATTCCACAGTGCTGTTTAATTCTCAAATCTGATCCGTGTTGATGAATTTTCTAACTAAACTATCTACTGACAGTAGAGCCGACTGCAAGGAAAATCACAGGTTTTATAGTAATGCGCTTGTTTCTAATACGGTGTCGTTTCTATAGTAACAGCTCATCAAAATCATGTTGTTATTTGACAAAGAAAAGGCCACTGACTGTATAATCATTGACACGGTGAGCTTTTCTCTAAGGACATATTTATTTCATGTTAACGGAAGGAGTGTCCGGTTTCAGCACTTCGTAATAGTTCGTAAGATTTCTACTTACAGGCTGGAAGACTTTCCAGTTTCTCTGTAACGTGACAGTCTGCATATGTTTTTGTCTTCTAAACTTCAGGAGAGAGGAAACAAGAGGCCGGTGTGGGAATTGACTCATTATAGTTGCTATAACATCAGTGACACCAGGAAATAACTTACCTCTCGGATGTTCCACAACATTAAATGGAACTGTAAACTGTTAAAACAACACATCATTCATAAATAAACTAAAAAATAATTATTAATTAATGCCAGATTGCTGTAGTAATTTTTTTATTTAATAGTTTATTATTATTATTATTATTTTACAAGTTAAATATTATTATTTTAAATATTATTACTAAATAGTACTATTTATTACTGTCTAGTAGATATATTATTTATTAATATTGCCATTACTATATATCACTGCTATTATTTATTATATATCACAATTGTTCCACTGTTTAGTGCACCCCGAACTGCATCCAGCTCCTATTTCTACCTCCGCTGTAATATACATTTCAACTGAGCCTACCGTTTCCACTTATGGTGCAATATTTGTATATTAGGATGGTAATTGGATGGTGTCGTGTTTTCTGTGATGTGTGTGTTGAATTTATCGTTTCGTGACCAAACACCAAGAAAAATTCCTAACACATGTAACTGTATCTGGTGAATAAAATGATTCTGATTCTGATTGGTTACTGTTTTAAAGGAATTGAATAGATGACACTTTGTAACAGGAGCATTTCAAATTTCACATTTGTTGTACAAGTAGGGTTGATATTGGAAAGGTATTTCTAATGGCCTGATTTCTTTTATGCTTTTTTTTTTTTTTAAATATTAATGAGTGTAAAAAAATAAAATAAAAAATAAAACTAGGCACCTTTCTCTACACTCATGCATCATTCAACATGGCTTGATGCATTCAGTTTGAACAGATCGCATCTTTCTACCTCAATGAGTCATGCTTTTGTTTGTTAATGCTATATCGGTAATATGATCCATCACAGCTGTGACGATAAAATGAACAGACCAGCAGCGGGCGACTTCATTGTAAATTAGTTTCTCTTGTAACATGAATGTAACCTTACATTTTTTTAAAGGGGTTATTTGTATTTTTTAGAGCATGTTGAGTTGTATGATATTGATTACAATTGCAATGGAAATAGTGACAAAGACTTTCCTTCCCCACAATTATATACCCTCTACATATCCAAAGCTAGCCAGATCCACTGCATGAGAATATTGTGAGAACCATTTTCTTTTTCTTTAACTGCATTCTTCACTGATTTAACATTGTTCCTGTGGTTTGACAGTTTGAAAACATCTCAGTGGAGGTGAGCAGGAACACTGATGCTCTCCAGCAGGGACAGAGCGAGCTGAATGACCTGCGCAGACAGAAACAAGGGCTGGAGATTGACCTTCAGGCCATGCATAACATGGTATAACACACACACACACACACACACACACACACACACACACACACACTAGCCAGGCCAGTGAAGGAGGCGTGGCCTCTGTACAATTCAACTCAGAAGAGAAGGCTTGGCCTCCCACTCTTCAAAGCTTGAAACACTTGATCTTTTGATTGAAACTGAACTGTTGATACAATACATGGCAGCTTTAAATGTGTCTTTCAAACATCACACATAATTTAACATAGCTCTTTGTTTGTATTGGCACTCAATATTTTGCCCTTGTTCTCTTTTCAAATCATATATTTTTAGGTAATTATTTATTTTTTATTGCTTTGCATTAAGCCAGATGCTGCCAGTGGAAAGATTTATTAGCTAAATCGGCTCTTTATTAGTGGTCATATTACCATGCTATTGATTAAACACAGAGGACTTGTGGGACCTGTACAGCAGGTTTATAACCTGGGAGACTGAATCCACTGTGTGTGTGTGTGTGTGTGTGTGTGTGTGTGTGTGTGTGTGTGTGTGTGTGTGAGTGAGAGATGTTGAGTAGTGAAACAGTTTCCGATTTTACATTTTATCACAAAGATACACAATCGGCTTTTAGTATTTTTTTTAATAAAATACTAAACATTTTAGAAAGAAAATATACACAAAATGTATCATCTAAACGTAGCCTCAGTAACATACCGTCAGCGGTTAACACTGTTATTGGTAACTCGGCATTCAACCATGAAAGACCCGTATTACTTACGCTCAGATTTCGCTTCCTCATTCAGCTTAACTAGAGCTCTTTGAATGAAGGAAACCATATTTAAACATTGGGGTGTGTAAAAAAAAAAAATCTGCAGATGATAAAACAGTTGGGCAATTTATGCTGTTTGTAAGAATTTTTCATTTATGCCAAAACTTGTGACAGGCCAAATAGGTGCAAATACATTATCTGCATAAATGCACAAGGTGTGTCTGCTTTTAACACCTTCTGTTCTGTTCACTAATGAGCAATGGTCCATGTTGACACGATTGCATCACGTAACTGCTGCAGATTTGCCAGCTTCACATTCATGCTGCAAATCTCCTGCGAATGGCCACTGATTGGTATTAAAGGATCAAATGTGTGCTAAGAAAACATTCCCCACACCATTACACCACCACCAGCCTCAACTGTTGACCCAAGGTGGGTTGGGTCCATGGATTCATGCTGTTGATGCCGAGTTCTTAAAATTTTGTTATTAAAATTTGAATATGCAAGGTACAATATAAATAAACATGTCACTACCAGCTGTCCAACTGTCTGTTATTTCGAAATAATTGTTATAATACGTACATAATTTGTACGTATAACAATACATATGCGTATTAGTACGTATAAATAAACGTCATTATATATTGTTTGCTTCAAGGTTAATCTAAAATCATTTAAACTAAAATCTCTTTAAACACTTGCATTTACCTCCGTTTTTATTTACCTACTTAAATGGTCCAACTGTCTGTCATTTCGAAATAATTGTTATAATACGTAAATAATTTCTCATTAGGACAAGGGACATTTTTCAGACTTCAAATTCAAAACAAAAACCAAGCCCCCAGATGTACTGTATACTATAATGTATGAGAAAAATAAACATTAATAAACAATACTATACAAATATACTATGTTTTGATATTATACAATAATTTATACAATTTTTTTCTGTACAAAAGAAAAATTGGGTGGAAGGGGCATGCTCTCTATCCCCTGTCAATCACAGTGACACTAGCCAATCGTGTGCGTCTGTGAGCTAATGTATGCGGAAGAGGGCGGACAGTGAAAGTGTTGAACGTGAAGTGTGCACTTAACGTTTAAAGCTGGAATACTTATGCATTAAAACTGACAGCTAACTGGACACGTCTCATTACAGAACCACTCTCTGGAAGACACACTGAATGACACGGTGGGACGTTACTCCCGAAACGTGAACAGTCACAACATGGTTATCCAGCAGCTGGAGGCGGAGCTTGCGGATGTCCACGCCCAGGTGACGAGGCAGGGGGCGGAGTATCAGGCTCTGCTTAACATCAAGAGTAAACTGGAGGAAGAGATCGCCACCTATCACAGTCTTCTGGAAGGCACAGGGCTGCCCTCCAATGGTATCACCGATTCTGGATTCCCTGAAAATGGTGATCTTAGAGGCATGGGAGCACGAGATGTCAATATCAAGAATACTGGCCCACCCAAAGATGTTAATGTCAACAATAATGGTGCATTCGAAGATGCTAATATTGGAGGCAATGGTTTGGGTGGATATGATGAAAGGTAAATAAGAGCAAGAGACGTCACAAATCTTGCTACGCACATGATATAGCTATGACAGTTTTAGTAATTCTGCATATTAGGATATACTGTGCATAAAAAGGTTGCCATAGCTATAGCATTATGCTACACCAGAGGCACACCATGCAGAATACATCACACATTACAGAGCCTTAACATGCAAATCATCTTAAAATGGAGATATAATGGCTGTATGTCAAATGCATGAATGTATGAAATGAAGGAAAATGGGCTAGCACTTCTGGTAGACTTCCAGAAAGTTCTAAATCACATTTATTCTCAAGAAAGAAAAAAAAAACAAAAAAAAACAACAGACAAGTCATGGCCAGTTTCAGCCCCTGGCACTGTAACATAGAAAGTTGCCAAATAAAACTTCACCTTAGGCACCAAATAGGTCGGAGCAACCATTTGATAGGCAAATGTCTGTTTTTTTTTTATTATTATTATTATATATATATTTTTTTATTTGATTATTTTTATTACCTGTGCTGGCAAGCAGTATTTTAAATTTGTGGTTTGTAATATTTTAAAACAAATGTTTCTGTATTGGTTTAAAGTGTTTCTGTACTGGTCATATAATTTCAAAGATACTCTAGAAAAGAACTGACATTCATAATATTGCTATGTGATAGAGTTGGTTGGTTCCTTTATTTCAAGTTTCTGTTCGCATTTTTCCAGCCCAGAAATTAGCTCAGCTGCTCAGCTCTGCCCCTTTTCCTTAAAAAGTAACACACATTGTTTTAACAGTGTGTGCGAGGTCCATTAGGGAGTATGTTAGGCTTCTTAGTGTCTTCACTGCAATTGCGATTTGCTCTAAAATTACAGACTGCCCCTTTAACTGAAAAAAAAACCCAAAAAACAAAAAAAACCGTTAAACATAACCAGCAATGCATTTAGCTTTCTAAAACGTTAGTTAGTTCCGCTATCCAGGAGTGACCTGACTGCTGTGGCTATTGATCTATCTAGCATGTTGCAGACAGACTTACACGCTGGAGCAAAAAAAAAAGGGCCAAGGTTCCTTTAACATACAAACGTGTTCAGATTATTTAAAGGTAGGACTCACGAAACCATGTTAATACACCTTGACAGCCTGGGAGGCCTTTAAACTGAACAGAACAACACCAACATGTCCATGTCTAAAAGGTGTCTGCGAGTTTACCCCAAAAACCCATTATTTAAAATTTAAAAAATCTAAAGGAAAAGCTATTTCTTATTAAATTGAATGCAGCATGCTACTTCATTTTTTTTAACATTTTATTCTTGCCAAATCAAAAATGCTAAATTTCTTGCAATTCTTTTTGCCCCACAGAGTGTTAACTAGCTAAAATTACTCACCAGAATGACTTCTGACAATGTACAAAATGGATACCTGTTAATAAAAAAGAAATAAATCGAAAAAGCAATAACTTATAACGGAAGTATTTGTAAGGGGCATGCAGCTGAAATAGTTGAGTTGTAAACGCATTCCTCAGTCAGAGAGTGAGAGTTCAGTCTGCCATGTTCTCAAACATTTAATGTAACTCTTGTCCTGTGAACAGAATTATTGTTATTTCCTTCACTAACAGGGACAATCGCATTCCCTAAATGTAATAGGTTAAAGATTCATAGAAGACCGTCCTTATACTGCCTCGCAGCAGTAATGATGGTTGAAATGTCCAGTGTAGTGTTGCGTGTGTTAAACATCACAGTATTGTGCAACAAGCTCATAACTAACACACCCTTCAGTGTCTGTCTTCTGCTCGTCTAAACACATTTTGTCTCTCTTTCTCTCTCTCAGTGTGGAGTTTTCATTAGCGCAGGCTCTGAGTGCTGGTAAGTGCCGTGCCATTCTGATTATTCGTCCATTCTGCTTAAATCACTTCTGACATTCTGGTTCTCTGCCTGTCACTCGTCTACTCTGAACACCTAATTAAACTCCAATGGTTAAGCACCTACTTAAAAGCCACGGCTACCGTTTTCTCATGCTGTCCAAACCTATATGTCAATCCATTTAAGACTGTCACTTCAGCTTTGATTGCTGATGATGAGAGCGTGTTTCTCCCCTGAAGCATAAGGCATGATAGATCATAACACAATAGCGGGTTGATAAAGGTGGCGCTTTCAGGACAAGCCCGTCTATGTTACCAAACCAGAAAAAAAAAAGGGAGCGAGAAGAAAAACACAAAGCAGGAAGGTTTACTGGGCCTCATGGGTTTGATATCTTTAGAGACCTTTCGAGCTCTTAGATATTTATGTTGTAAATATACTATCCCCCTCCCTTATACAAAACTAACTTTACATTTATACCACAGCGCTATTGAATTCTTGAGTCTGATTGATCCGGAGGTGATTATTTTTCTATATCAGCAGCTCCGAGTAGTTCTGCCTGACAAATCACAGGTTTATATTAATACTCTCATTCTAATATTTTCTCATTTCTATAGTAATGATTTACACAGCCCACATAAACAGATTTTAAAAAGGAGGTAATAGTTGGTATAGAGGTGTTTATTTTGCATTTTTGGAAGGCGTCTCCAGTGTCAGCATTTCTCAAACTGCTGCTGTTGCTGCATCACTGAGCAGAGTAAAACACATGGAGGAAAGCGCTATCTGCCCTCTTCTGCATACATGAGCTCACAGATGCTTGCGATTGGCTAGTGTCACTGTGATTGACAGGGAAGAGAGAGAACATGCACCTTCACACCACCCCATTGTTGATTTTTTTTTTCCCTATAACAGCATTTTCATTGTTTTTTTTTTTTCTTTACTTAATTAAGGTTTCAGGGGCAGTACATTCACTTCTACTGTTTTTTTTTGGAACATTTGTACCTACTACCAGATCTCATCAGATCTAACATTATGTATATTTACACCATACAATCACACTGCACATATGGTCCACTCCTCTCAGATTTTCTGATTTATGTCTGATCTCTGGTCTCTCAAGATTTCTTTTCTTTCTGACAAATATTTTCAATATACAGTGACATTTCACAGATCTCCTGCAAGTTTTGTGGCATAATTTGCAAAAAATAGGATCTCAAATTTCTTCAAGTTAAATGTAATACACCTTTTTTTAAAAAAAAAAAAAATGAAACATAAGCAACACAAATGGCAGCCCTAAAATCATAAAATCAAAAATCATATACAGTCAGGTCCATAAGTATATGGACAGTGACAATTTTTGTAATTTTGCCACCACAATGGATTTGAAATGAAGCTATCAAGATGTGATTGAAGTGTGGACTTTCAGCTTTAATTCTAGTGGTTTAACAACAATATTGCATTCACTGTTTAGGAATTACAGCCTTTTTTTATGGAGTCCCTTCGTTTTCACAGGCTTAAAAGTAATTGGACAAACTAACAATTATAAATATTAGGATTTTTAATACTTGGATGCAAATCCTGTGCAGTCAGTGACTGCCTGAAGTCTGGAACCCATGGACATCACCAGATGCAGAGTGTCCTCGCTGGAGATGCTTTGCCAGGCCTTTACTGCAGCCACCTTCAGTTGCTGCTTGTTTGTGGCTCTTTCTGCCTTCAGGTTTGTCTTTTCAATAAGTGAAAAGCATGCACAGTTGGGTTGAGATCATCAGACATTTTAGAATGTCTTAAGAAGCCCTTGGGCTGCTTTTGCTTTATGTTTTGGGTCATTATCCATCTGTACTGTGAAGTGCAGCATTTGACTGAATCTGAGCAGAAAGTATAGCTGTATATGCTTCAGAATTATTCCCGCTACTTCTATCGGCAGTCACATCATCAATAAACACCAGTGACCCAGTTCCATTGGCAGCCATACATGCCCATGCCATAACACTTCCTCCACCATGTTTGACAGATGGTGTGGTATACTTTGGAACATGAGCCCTTCCTTTACGTCTCCATACTTTTCTTTTCCCATCATTGTGATACAAGTTAATCTTGCATCAGAACTGGTCAGGCTTTTTTGTCTAATTTGGCCTTTCTGTTCTTGAGTGTTACCAGTGGTTTGCATCTTGAGGTAAACCGTCTGTATTTACATTCATGAAGGCATCTCTTGATTGTAGACAGTGATAAGCCTACCTCCTCAAGAGTGTTCCTCACTTGGCTAGATGTTGTGAAATGGATTTTCTTCACCAAGGAAAGAATTCTGCATCCACTTTAGTTGTCTTCCATGGTCTTCCAGGCCTTTTGGTGTTGGTCTGAGCTCGCCAGTGAATTCCTTCTTTTTGCGAATGTACCAAATTGTTGATTTGGCCACTCCTAATGTTTCTGCTATTTCTCTGATAGGTCAGTTTTGTTTTTTCAGCCTAATGATGGCCTCCTTGACTTGCATCGACAGCTCTTTGGAACATATATTCAGAGTTCCCGTAAACAGCTACCAAATGCAAATGCAACGCTTGGAAGCAGCCCTAGACTTAATTTGTCATGAAATAATGAGAAAACAGGCCACATCTGGCCATTAAACTGCTTATCATTCAATTGTCCAATTACTTTTGAGCTTGTGAAAATGGAGGAACTCTTAAAAAATGGCTGTAATTCCTAAATGGTTAATGCAGTATTTTTGTTAAACTCCATGGATTAAAGCAGAAAGTATACACTTCAATCACATCTTGATTGCTTCATTTCAGATCCATTGTGGTGGTGTACAGAGACAAAATTATGAAAATTGTGTCACTGTCCAAATATTTATGAACCTGACTGTATAACTATGTACATTTGAATTTCAAATAATTTAATACTTAAGGCTTTTAATTGTTAAAAAAGGAGTTTCAGACAAAATTATAACTTTTTAAAGAGCTGCAAACACCCTGTGATAAGTCCATTCTATTATTTCTCAACGGTTACCATACACAACAGTGTTCATATTTATGTTAAAGCAATAAAAAACCTTGTAATGATCTCTGTGCTACTTGATCCCCTGCAGGACCCCGTTACATGATTCCTGAGCCGCCACTCAATAAAGAGATTGTGGAAGAAGAGATGATCACTCAGAAGGACCTGGAGCTGAACGCTGCCAACACTGCCATGAACAAGCAGTACGATCAAAAAGAAGCTAGACAAGGAATGGAAGAAGACTCAGTCATCCTAGAGGAAATGAAGAAGGAGGAGGAGACAGTGAACACGGTGGTGGAAATTCAGGTGGAGAAGAAGGAAGAGGAGGAGGAGACAGTGAGCCCAGTGGTGGACACTCAGATGGAGAAGGTGGAGGAGGCGGTGAGTCCCAGGGTGGACACTCAGGTGGAGCAGGTTGAGGAGGCAGTGAGTCCCAGGGTGGACATTCAGGTGGCGGAAGCAGTGAATCCCATAGTGGACACTCAGGGGGAGAAGGTGGAGGAGGCAGTGAGTCCTGTAGTGGACACCCAGGTGGAGAAGGTGGAGGAGGCAGTGAGCCTCGCGGTGGACACCCAGGTGGAGAAGGTGGAGGAGACAGTGAGTCTCACGGTGGACACCCAGGTGGAGAAGGTGGAGGAGGCAGTGAGTCCCACGGTGGACACCCAGGTGGAGAAGGTGGAGGAGGCAGTGAGTCCTGTAGTGGAGACTCAGGCGGAGAAGGTGGAGGAGGCAGTGAGTCCTGTAGTGGAGACTCAGGTGGAGAAGGTGGAGGAGGCAGTGAGTCCTGTAGTGGAGACTCAGGTGGAGAAGGTGGAGGAGGCAGTGAGTCCTGTAGTGGAGACCCAGGTGGAGAAGGTGGAGGAGGCAGTGAGTCCTGTAGTGGAGACTCTGCTGGAAAAGGTGGAGGAGACAGTGAGCCCTGTGGGGGACACTCAGGCCAAGGAGGAGATGGAGTTAAAATCTGCTGTGGAGAACATTAATCCAGAGGAGGAGAAGGAGAAACAAGAAGGGGAGAAGCCTGAGAACACAGAGGCGGAGCTTTTACAGAATGTGGAAGAGTGATGTTTCCACTGCAGTGTTGCACAATGTCCTCAGTGGAGTCAGTGATCAGTTTTAAATTACTGCCTTAATCTCTTTCTTTCTACATTTCTGTCTGTCTCTAAAGTGCACATGTCTGCCTGTTGTCTCTGTTCAACAATAAAAGAAGTGTGACCTCTGAACCCTAAGGCTTGGTGTGTATTGTGTATCTTCTGGGTGTTTCACAGTTATGTAATCAAAGAGACACAATTTCATTATTGCGTTTTGAACAGTACCTGATTTGAGATGCGATTCTATAACCAAGTTAATAATAGCTGAGCAGAAACACAATCTAATAATCAGATTTATAACAGTAGCTGATCTGAGACAAATAAATAATTTTGTCAACAGGAGTTTATCACACTGCGATTAGATAAGCCCTTTTACTGACTTTTACTGACCTTTTAGCTCCTTCTTTTGTGAAATAAACATACATAAACAATATAAATAATGCTAATTACTGCCTTGATGCACAGCACCTTTTTAAAAGTTCACACATTTTTGGGGGCGTGTCTTATTTACAATTAATATAATAGGCAAGTAAAACAAACACAGGAGATGATTATTCTTCCACAAGGTAGAACTTTTTTATTGAAGCACATCAACACTTCTTTTCTCTAAGACGGGTTTATTTATTAGTTCAAAAGCAGACAGGTAATCAGGCACGAAGTCAAAGACAATAGTACAGACATGGAGCAATACTGCATAAACATTTCTCAGACGACACATGGCAGATTACAGTGGGAAGGCGCAGAAAAAGTACCAAATGTCCAATTTACCAAGGTCTGTATAAAAAGGTTTACGACTTTTTTTCTTTTTCGAACTGTGTGAAAATTCAAAGGAAATTTATTTTGTTCCTTGAAGGATTTGCAAGCATCTAGGCGTCTACAAGCGCTGTCCGAATTCGGGTGTTGTAGTCCACTTAGCACTCGGGTAGCACAGGCTGGTCCTGTAAGCATGTTTGGTCACTGTGCCACCATTAGCGAGAAAATGTCTTGCCCCTGGAGAGAGGAAATTAGAATTAGCTAAACAATTCATAAGACTTTTAATGGTAAAGCAATTAACAAACATCTACTGGAAATGATCTGTTAGGTTTGAACTTGACCAGAAAACAAAACAATGCACACCTAGAATTTTATGCATTCCCTATCTACTTAGCTAGAGGGAATGTGTTATTGCGAACAACATCATGGCTGTGTTTTTGTTGCAGACACAAACCAGAGGTTAGAACTGACTTCAGATTGCATGGCTGAAACGGTAGAGAAGATTCCGTGTCGGAGCGAAACCAGTCACACTGGTAAAATACTGTGAAATACAATACAAAAATAGTATTGCTTTCATTTGTGGCATGTGGAAAATGTTCTACACTGAAAAGCAAATCCTTCATTACACTGCCCTGACTGCTTGATCTCTTTAAAGTAAAACTACTGACATGGGGTTACTAAAACATGACAAGTGTTAATGTGTCTAAAAATACTTACAGCAGGACTTAGGAGTAATGTTATCAAATTTCTTAGGCTTACTTTCATCAAAGAGTAGGATCAACACTGCAGAGGAGAATAGCCAGTCCGGTTCGAGCTGACAGGAAAGCTACGGTAACTCAAATAACCACTCTTTACAACCGTGCCGAGCAGAAAAGCATCTCAGAATGCAAGAATCTGAGGCTACAGTGGGCACAGGAACACCCAAACTAGACAGCTGAAGACTAGGAAATCGTCGCCTGGCCTTTTATCCATCTCAACTGTCCAGTTTCGGTGAACCTATGTTTGATGTGTTGTGTGACTTTCCTGTTCAGCATAGTTGTAAAGTGGTGTTTTATTTGCGTTACCGTAGCCTTCCTGTGAGCTCCAACCAGTCTGGCCATTCTACTCATCAACAATGCGTTTCTGCCCACAGAACTGCCCATCTGGGGCCAACAACCATGCCACCGAGATCACATTTTTCTCCATTCTCATGTTTGATGTGAACATTAACTGACCTAGTATCTGCATGATTTTGTGCACTGAGCCACTGCTGTTTTTTAACAGACTGTTGAAGGATTACTCTCGAACCCTCCTCCTTAAGCAAAGAGCTGCATTTCTGTGAGGCCCGTGTTAAACATTAACACACAGGAAATGTACGAATGGGAGAACTTCCTGCTGCTCTGGACTTTGTGACCATAAAAGTAAAATCAGCAGACCTAAAATAAAACTGCTTCCTCATAGTCTGCTTGAAAACCATGAGTTGCGTGCAAAACCATACCCTAAAACATGGACGAAGCAAAAAGTGAAAGAGAAAATGTTTATGCCAAGGCTGCACGTTTGGTGATTCTGGCGGGAGTTTGCAGGAGGTCGGAGCCTTAACTGTCACGACCTCCGTAATTGTGTGGTTTTAGCTCTGCCACTGAGCATGAACTGAAAATGCTCTACTGTATTGTCTGGTCAACAGAGATCTTCCTTTAGCTTAAAAAACACTGATTTTAGATTGATGTATACAAAAGCAAACATGTAAGGTGTCAATATCTGTCTGTTTCAGTTTACTACATGTCTTTCTTTTATTTAACATTCCAATCAGTAGCCCAAAGCCTTAACCACTGAGCCACGACCAATCTGATGCTTTTTGTTTCATTACACGGCGGCAAAAAAAAAAAAAAAAAAAAAAAAAAAAAAAAAAAAAAAAAAAAAAAAAAAAAAAAAAAAAAAAAAAAAAAAAAAAAAAAAAAAAAAAAGCCCATACTGACACATTTTTTTTTAATGCTCTTTACTCGCTTCTATGCGATCTTAACTATGCACACCACTTCAGTCAGCTTCGGCTGTTTGAAATGTGCCTTATAAATACATTCCTTACTTACTTACTTTAACTGAAGCACTTCCCAGTTATACTCTCTCTCACAGATTCCACTGTATATGATAAAGTATAAAGTAGAAATATAATAAAATCCAATTTGGTACAGGATCAGATATCTGAAAGGTTTTCTCTAATTTCCACCAAAATGTATGACCTTATAAAACCCCCCACCTTTTTTTTTTTTTCTTCCTAGAGAAATCAACTTACTACGACTTACTCCAGCTCCTCCTCAGGAATCCTCAGGCATTCCCAGATATTTGGAAAAAATTGTTCTAATTCCTCCACTAAATGGTTGACCAATACTGAGGTGTCCTCACAGTTGGTTGTGCCAGTGCTAGGTGACAGGGGAAATCATGACCAGACACCCAAATCACACCGACTCCTCTCAAGGTACCTCAAGACCATCCTGTACTGTCAAACACCTAAACCTTATCAGTTCTTTTGGGTAGTTTGAGTGTAGCGACTCAGATCGACTAAAATTTAGACGTCTGTCTTAGGTGTGTATCGCTTTCACCACTACGGGGCAAGCCCGTCAACCCCGTTACAACCATAACCATTTGCTCTCGCTCAGATACTCACGAGATCGTCTTCATCTCTTTCTTTTCGGCATCGGGGCGAGCGCGGTTCAGAACCTTCAGGAAGTCGGAGGTCTTGGCTCTCATGCGGGTGTGGATGTAAGCCTAAAACAGGCAGAGCACAGTGTGTACATTTCATTGCATCATCCGTGTGTGTGTGTGTGTGTGTGTGTGTGTGTGTGAAAAGAAGAACTCACCTTGGAGCACTTGATGTGATAGTGCAGGTAATCACGGAAGGTGTGGATGAGATTGATGGTGTTGTCTCTGGCGTTGGCGTTGGTATGACGAGGGAACAGGACTACAGGGGGAAAAAAATAAGTTTAATTGAACTCAGGTGTAATATAAAGCACATAACAGGACATAATTCATTATACAGTCTGCCCTCCACATTCGTGGGCTTTACGTTCGCGGCGTCGATTATATTCGCAAGCTTGCCATCAACAATTAAATAGGAATTTTTTTTGAAGAAGTGTAGTAAGTCATAAATGCATAAATATATGAATTCTTAATCTATTTATCATTTGCTGCCATAAATATATACACAAATCTATGATTAAAAAGCGAAATTCTGTAAAAACTTTCAGCGTGCTAAAGAACCGTGGACTGTGCACCCTGTTTGGGGACGCCATGCTCTTCGTCTCGGTGCTAGCCAGCCTCACTCACCTGTTTTGTCTCCCAGTGTGCAGTGTATTGCGCATTTCTCTCAACTTTTTGCATCTTTAAATCATGACTGTAATCATGGGTTATAAACGTTAATAATTGCACTGCTATTTACATACTGTACATGTATTGCAGCACATACTATACATGTACTGTATTGCCTCTTTCTCTCTCTCTCTCTCTCTCTCTTTCTGTGTTAGACTACATTGTTGATCATTTTAGACAACTTATTGTTTTAGTACAGTGTATTGTTGAACTTTTTTTGTGTTAAATATGGGGCCTAGAGATGTGGAGGGCAGACTGTGGTGATTAGTATAATAATGCTAAACATTATGAACTGTAATTGTGTTTAATGCATTTTAAATACAATATGATTAATATTCTACTATATACTGTTAAATACAAAAGTTTGCACACCCTAGAGCAAAACAAACAGGACAAGTCAGGGCAGAGAGGTTCTGATTTGTGTAAAAACATGCACATTAAATCTGAAAACCTGCAAGCAAAAAAAAAAAAAAAAAACCTGAAAGCTGACTTACTAACAGGCTCTACAGAGGATTGAGTTCCTCTCAAATAAAATACAATGTTCATTTACCGTCTATTTAGCACGTTTGTCTTAATAATTATGCAACATGTGCCGTTTCTACCAATTCAAATGACCGAAATGCAGTATAATGCAGCCTGAAACTAACTTTGGGAACTCATTTGCATGCACAAATTAATGCGCCTGTAATATTAGTTGCAGTTAGTTGCCCCACTTGCATCACACCTCCAGCACGATCTTCCTAACATATCTGTTCCAACTCTGCCAGATGACGTCAGGGGACTGAGAGGATCATGGGAAAACTTTTATCCAAAATAATTTTCTGTTAAATTTGCCTTGTGGACTGTTGTATTGTTACACAGTATACACCCGCATTTCATTTTTGTCTTGTTTTTTTGTATATTAATTATAAAGTAAAGCTACATTTCCTTTCTTTTGTCATTCAAAAACCATGGGGGTGTAAACTTTTGCACTCAAATGCATTGCAAAGAATATAAGACCTACATAATAGCAACATATAATGGCAGAGCAATACTCCTTATTATACGGCACTTTTTTTTCTTTTTTACAATAATAATAAAATTTTACTTACTGCACATTGTGGTCAAAGCAATAACTTATTTTCCACAGTGCCAGTATTTTATTTGTTTTATACCACAGCGCTGCTGAAGGTTTATGTTAAAACAGTTTCATGTTAATGTGGTCTTTCTAATATGTTACGTTTCTATAGTAACAGCTAATCCACAGGGACATGGTGAAGTTTTCTGCGAGGAAATGTTTATGAAAGGAGTCTCCAGTCTCAGCTACCCGAAGCTAACGTTACGTTTTCCATGTGAAGGACAGAGGACATTGTGCTTTCTTACTAGTTTCTCAGTAACATGAATAGCTACGTTTTTTATTATAATTATTATTAACTTCAAGAGAGAAAATGACTGCTTATAGCAATTATATCGTAAGTAATAACAGGAGCTAACTTGTTTCGCGGACTTTCCACCACATTAAAATGCAACTATAAAATGTTCAAAAAAAAAAAAAAGTACAATGTCTTGTTCTTTAATAAGTACAGAAATGAGTGTTGTGGTATAAGAGGAATTAAACACTTCAGGATGTGCCGTTACAGGAAAATAATCAACTCTGTGGTGGTGACAGTAACTCCGCTTCGGATCTGTCCACATCGCACCACCCCATTGTTGATTATTTTCCTAAAACAGAGTGCCTCAGTGTGCTTTGTTCCTTACTCATCAATGATATTCAATACTGCTGATAGTTCTCAGTAGTCTTATTGTTAATATTCATCTCTTTAAGACCCCATTCGATTTAAGCCGGCATTATGTACAGGCCTATGTGTAAAGTTATTAAGATGATAACTGAGATCTGCAAATCAGAAAAAAATAACCAGAATCATGGGTAGGCTTTTTTTGCAAGTCAAAATGCAGGTAAAATATTTTTCGCAAGTCAAAATGCAGGTAAAATATGCACATTCGGGTGTGGAGAAGCTCGTGATGATATGTAGCGTATTGCTTAAAGGTGGCAGACCTGAACACGATATTTACAGTGTCGATAAACGGCGAGTGCTTCCGGACCGAGCCTGCTAAAATCAACACTGAGTCATGTCCTAACAGACGAGCTGTGGGCTTCGCAGGGTGTGTTGCTGCTCTCATTAAAAGCATGGGGACACTTTAGAGGGGAAATGGATGTTGACAGTGCACACACACACACACACACACAAAGCACATCTGCCACAGGTAAGGTGCACCACCTTTCTACACATCACTGTTCTACACCTTTGCCAACAATCAGGTCCAAGTTTTTTTGGGAGGTCCAAGGAGAGGTGTTGCGGCATGAACAAAATATAATATACAGCCTTCTACCACCTTTGTTTTCCACCATTTTTTTTCACCAAACTTCCTATTTGTACAGCTTTTCAGTCTTCTAGAAGATGTTGAATTTTTGACACACCAGACTCTGAATGGTTTTGCGTGTGTTGCGTGTGAATGTTGAAAAACATTTTCTCTGCTCACACAAGAGGGGCACGCAGTAAAATTCTCACTGCTGTGAATTTTCAGAAAATTATTTTACCATGATACATGATGATTGCACTTGCGATTTTATATTCTAGATAAATCAAAGGACACAAAAGATGCCGCTATTTACCTCATTTGTGATGGCAAATGAACTGCTGCTACGTTTTTTGGGGGAAAAAAATACTTCTGTCCTGAGTTTAAAATAAAAGAACGGTGCTTTTAAGACCGTTGTGGTGACGGAGGTGATCCCCAGACATTATTGTTACCCAAGCACCCTCGAGAACTTAATACCGTAATTCCTTAGTTAATTAACATACTGTATAATAGGCAACTTTCGCACTAGCTAGCTACAGTATTTAGCTATTGAAGTTTAACTACTGTTTATTAGCAAGCTAGATATCTTTAGCAAACAGTTACCCAATTAATTAATTACTTACTGGAATCTTTTTGATCATTTCAAATCAGGCATAAAGTTATGACGCTGTGTAATAAATGTAAAAAAAATAATAATAAAAAAAAAGGATTTTTAAAGACGTTCGAAAATTTGACCAAATTTCTCTTCTGTAATGTAGCATTTTTCCAAGTGAGGGCGGGGCTTTGGTTTAACCCACCAGTATTTGATTGGCTCATGAAAAGTCGGCATCTTGACATGTTTTTGCTGACTGACTTCTCATTTTTAAGCTGCTTTCGAGGATCCCAGTGATGTTGCTAAACCTCAGAAACCGTTTTTGAGGTGGTAAAAGTCGCTGCACTTTAGTAGCACATTACAAACAAAAGTAATCTTGTTTTTTTTAAGTCACACATTCCCAGAGTTTTAGTGTTTTCCATGTTCCCAACACACCTGATTCAACTAATCCGCTAATTAGCAGCCATTCCTAATTTGAAGTGTGTGTGTTAGAGCAGTGTGTGTGTGTAACACTAAACTGTGCAGGACAGGGTACTCCAGGACCAGGATTGGGAACCCGTGTTGTAAGCGATTAGAACAGTTAAATCTGCCCAAGGACATGAAAAAAACTGCCTGCTAGACAACATCCAGGACACTTGTGAGGTCCCATAATGCATCAGAACATGCAGTGTCCAAATGCTGTACCCTATCTGGTGTGGCATGTGAGACAATTAAAGTGTGTGGCTTGGAAGACATGAAGCATGACTTGGTGCGTGAAACATGATGGCGTTTTTTTGACCCATATAGTAAACAAATGATGTGGTTTGGAGCTCATCCACAAATAAAATCACAACTATGCATTCTGTCAAAGGCTATGATGAAACGTTTCTATCCTGGTGGGCGTGGTCTCTTCTAGGATGACTCCGCCCCCATGTATAAGGCTCAGTGAATAGACTGATGAGGATGAAAATGATGTAAATGCTATGGCCTTTACACTCATTAGGTATCAATCTGTGGGAGATTTGAGTGATGTGTTAGACAGCGCTCTCTACCATCATCATCATCATCATCCACACCACCAAAACAGCAGCTGAGGGAATATCTTTTTAAAGAACAGTGTCCATCCTTCCAGTATCGTTCGAGAGATGATGACAAAGCACACTGGAGCTATTCTGTCAGCTTACTAAGACACTTAATGTTGCTTTTTTTTCACCACCAGACTGTATGAGGAGTTTGTGGGTGGAGCTCTAATGTTAAACGCAGCGTGAGAGAGTGTATCGTGTGTGTTAAAAGTATATATACCGAAGGTGATGTAGCCGATGTTGTCTCCCACCGCAGCGTCCGTGTCTTTCAGCTCCAGAGGAGGCTCCCGGTGGCTGAACAGCACTTGAGGGGCTGTGTGACTCGCACGCCGGCCCTCCTTAAACTCCTGCAGGAACAAAATCAGCACGCCTGTTAGCTTAGCTATATCCATGCGCTCGCTCATCACACACAGAAGAAGAAATACTTCATTTCTCAGGGGGGTGATTAAGACTTTGGGCTTCTAAGCAGAAGGTTGTGAGATTAAATCCCAGGACCAACAAGATGCCTCTGCTGGGTTTTTGAGCAAAGCCTTTAACCCTCAAAATACTAGACAGTAAATCGTAAGACTGTAAAGCGTCAGCCACGAACATGTGTCAAGTGTAAATTCCTCCTGATACACACACACACACACACACACACACACACATATATATATATATATGAATGAAAAGCATCAAACAAAATGCCTACACAAACAGGAACACAAAATAACTTAATATCATATTTAAAAAAAAAAAAAAAAAAAAAAAAAAAAAAAAAAAAAAAAAAAAAAAAAAAAAAAAAGACCAAGACTGGACTAAAACATTACACTGTGATGAACAATACAGTTTACTTTGCAGTTTTTTTTTTACTGAATGACCTGTTTATCAACACAGAAATGCACAATTATCACCTACTTTTCTAACTGACTCAAGAATGAGTTGTTTTTTTTTTTTTTTGGTGAATTTACAGGATAAAGTCGAAAGTGACTACAAATGCATCTTTCACATCCCGCACCCTTTCCCCTTCAGTGAATGGGCGACTTGCACTCAGGGCTATGACGTAGTTCTGTTTTGAAACAGCGCAAATCTCTCCGTCTCTGTTAGCACTGTTTACGTTCAGCACTACGATGACACAGCAGTGTCTGACTTTTTTTTTTTCTCCCCAGTCTTACAATAAAGTCATAGTGTTTGGTTAAGGTTAGCTTGGGTGTTCGTTTCTATTAACACAAAGTATTTTCTTATCCTCATAGTAATTTACAGTCTGGTGCATTTCTTCTTTCTGGCGCTTACTAAAAGCGTTCTTACATATATGATGAATGTTGTTAAGGTTTATTTTCAGGAGCTCCTGCAGACACTGGGTGTAAAATAGCATCATCGCCATTACAGCGGACGAGCCAGAAGCAGAAGTGTCGTTTTGGTTAAAATGCGGAAGTGTTTGCGCAAGTAGCCCATTGCCTTGGGAATTTTATTCGCATTTGATCCGATTGCTTTGTTTGCTTCGATAGCAGAAACGCAGTTTTCATGTGTATCCCGGAGTGAAAAATCATGAATGCTACTGTAAAATCTGGGTATCATAAAGAACCCTGGAATCTACAGTGAGGTTAAAAAAAAAAATTAAATCAATTTTTAAAAAAATAATAAATAAATAAATAAATAAAACAAAACACAGATGTTGGCACTTCTGTGTACATTTTTTTTTTTAAATTATTTATTATTTTTTATTATTATTTTTTAATAAAACCGTTAATGCTGCAATGATATTACTGAGCAAAGTGAAGTCTTTTGAGGTGAGTGTGTGTTAAATATTGCAATGTTTGACTGATGATAAACTGGTGGCTCCAGTGCAAAACTTATAATTATATATACACATTAAAAAAAAAAAAAAAAAAAAAGACCTTCCTGGCTGATGGACTACTGAGATGAGGCAACGCTGAGTATTTTAGAGCTACACTGAAAAACAAACATGTCACTCTTCAAAAAGGGGAAGTCGGTTAAAGAGATCAGTGCGCTCATCTCACACACACACGCTCACATCTGAAAAGGCATGCAGAAGCTTTCAGAATATTCCATAGTGGAAAAGTTGTGTATTTACACTAACGTAAGAGCAGACGAGTGAGGACATGCAACAGCAACCCACAAATAACACACTCACACACACTCACACACACACACACAAACACACACAAACAGCACAGCAGTCTGTGGCTTAACCTGATAAAACACACACAGTTTTGAGCTTTGTTTTGTCCATCCTGATAATCTCCATGGATACAAACTGGATGGATACATCTAGATAAGAGATGTGAATTGAGACACGTCCAAAGTATACAGATGGTCTTTATGTGGCCTATACAGTGAACAAAGTGTGTGATTTCAGACACGCCCATGATGGCATGCAATTTTGGGCATGTCTAAGATAGGTATTTGTGATGGTATTTATGTGGCCTATACAGTGAACAGGGTGTGCGATTTGAGACACGACTATGATGGGCCTTTTTGATAGTGTTTATGTCGCTTAAATAGTGAACAGGGTGTGTGATTTGAGACGCATCCACAGTTGACTGATAATGGTGAGACCTTTATGATGGTGTTTATGTGGCCTATATAGCTAATTGCGTATGTGATATGGGACACTTCCATTAATGGCATTTGTGATGGTGTTTATGTGACCCATGTTGTGAATAGGGTGTGTGATTTGGGACATGTCCACAGTCGACTAACGATAGTGAGACATCTTTGATGGCCTTTATGTGGCATACAAAGTGAATAGAGTGTGTCATTTGGAACACGTTAATAGTGGACATTTGTGATAGTGTTAATGCTGCCTTTACAGAGATTAGCATGTGTGAATTGGGACACATCCACACTGGACGTTCATTAAGGTGATTATGTGGCCTATGTCTTGAACCGAGTGTGTAATTTGAAAGATATCCACAGTGTATATTTATGGTATCTAGGCAGCCTATGTAGTAAACAGAGTGTGGGTTTTGGGACAGGGCCACAGTATATGTTAGTGACTGTTTTATTGTGGCCTATTTATTGAATAGGGTGTGTGATTTGGGAAACATCCATGATCAATGTTTTTGATGGCATTTATAGTGAATAGCATGTGTGTGTGATTTGGCACATGTCCACAGTGTACAATTGTCATGGTGTTTATGAGCACTATATAGTGAACAGGGTGTATAAGTTGGGACACGTCCACAGTGGATGTTTTTTGATAGTGTTTTTGTGCCCTATATATTGCACAGGATGTGCGGTTTGGGACATGTCTATGGTGGATGTTTACGAGGGGGTTAATGTGCCCTATATAGGGAATACTGTGTTTGTATGTGATTTGGGACATATCCACAAAGTTTGTTTGTGAAGTTCATTATGTGACCTATTTAGTAAATAGGGTGTGTGATTTGGGACACTCTCACAATGGCTTATGTGGTCCTATGCAGTGAATAGGATGTGTGATTTGGGACACGCCCACAATGGACGGGCAATGACGTGGTATTTGTTTTTTATTTTAGTGAGACGTTTATGTTTATGTGGTCTATATAGTGAATATGTCGTTTGAGACACATTCACAGTGAGTGATGATAGTGAGACAGCTGTGATGGTGTTTTAGCTGAAAATCTCCAAGCATACACACCTGCATGAACACTTTTCCAATGATGACATCGTCGTCATCCTTGAAGACCGTGCTGAACACGACGGTAACGCGATCCTTCTTCGCCTCCACGTACCTGAAACCAGAGAGGACAGAGAAATGCTGAGGAGACAGAACCACGGCAAGGACGAAATTCTGCCTCGTCTGGGAAAATCCATGAAGTAACAGTGTCTGATCTTATCTCCAGCACAAACAACACGCTGTGGTAACTCTTTCGACTTTATACTCGTATATGCAGATCTGTCAGGTCACCTACATGGACTCGTCGTCTCTGTAATGGACGACGGCTCTCTGCTCGCCCTCGCGACCTTCCTCCTGGAACTTGAAGTATTTTTCAAACACAGATGCAAAGCAGTTTCTCTTGAGCATGCCCGCCTGGTGGATCATCTCCTCCTTATTGGCTGGAAGCACATCCAGGTCAAAGAGCAAAGACACGTTGTAGCCTGTGGAGGGAGGGGGGAAAAAAAAACAAAACATACATATTACACAAAATGGCAGTCGGATTTCACACTGAGCTGGAAACTGTAAACCAAAAACCCTGATGGTTTAATGAAGTAAAATATTCGACATTATCCCATATAGCCAGTTTAGGCTAGTTTAGCTAGTTTATATATTTAAAAGACCTTAGCTTACCATCTTCTGCTGGTACCAGGAAGTTTCCATAGACCCTCTTGAGCAGCTGAAACCAAACACAGCAATATTACGTTTAATAAATTTCGCAGCATATTTATTAAATTAACAAAAAATTATATCCTTCATAACCAGTAACGATAATCCTGCAATAATCCTCTGATTTTAAACAAGCATAGAGCAGAGCTGAGTGATAATCACTCATACGTATTACTTCCTAAAATCTGATGTCACTGATAGTTTCTTTGCAGCTGTATTGCTAAAGCCAGCTTTACGTTGTACGATTTTCAGCCTGATTTTGCTGTCGCAGGCACAATCGCGTAAACGTAAAGGATAATCTTTGGTCACGAGTAGAGATCGGTGGTCTTAGGACGTTTAAAGTGTCTCATGGGACAGCTCAAAATTCACGGGACAGCTACAAATACAGTAATAGTGATGGTGAAATGTAAACAAAACATATGGGATTTAACAGAAAAGCGGGTTGTTGAACGCCTCATCACAATTATATCACGACAGGAGAAAAAGGGACGTGGTATAGGGGGGAAAAAGAGAGAGGATGAATTATAGCTATATTATAGCTACCATGTATCTGGTATGTACCATGCTTTGTTCATCGAGTTTATTTGGTATTATGACACCGTGAAACTATTTAATGATTTCCAGTCGAAGAGCTACAAACCTGTGCTGCGTCATTGCACACTCAGTACGGCACAACGCAGTCGTTTTCTTTAATCGTACGTATAGGATCTTCGTCATGTAATCTGACGTGAAGGATGCGTTACGGCTTTATAGATTTCTGCCAAGACATTGCTGAAATCATCTCGTACGGTGTGACGAGTAATAATCGTAAATAAAGACCGCTGGAAAAATCGTACGGAAAAAAAACGGTTTGACTGTCCCTCTTTCAGAAATAGCTAAAGCCGGTATAACATCGTAATAAAATCTTGGCTGAATTCTTTAACAGACTGGGGAGTGACATGGGTTCTCCATGTCAGATTATATGATGAAGATCCTTTGACAACAGATCTGCGATTTAAACAAAAAAAAAATTGCGTAAAATGTTCTGCATAAGTCATCAATCGTGCGGAAAATAACACGTAAGCAGTATCTTTACGCAACGATAACTTTACGCAAGTCTGAGGTAGGTTTTTTTGAGTTTGAAGTTAAGGATATTTTTTCTGTGCATTAGCATGTTTGGTTTACATTTCGCCATTGCCACTACCGTATTTGTAGCCGCCCCTCGAATCCTGTACCGTCCTCCTATTGGTGGATTTTAGTCAAGCGTTGTATCACTGCTTACATTCTGAGATTTTAATTAAAAAAATAAATAAATAAATAAAAATCAGGCACTGCCAGAACTTTGTCGTCAGCGGTCTTTGGTCACAAATGCATCCCAAGACAGACGATTTCAATTTATGGAAAAAAAATAAATAAATAAATTATTTTATGATGCGACAACAAAATCAGGACAAAAATCGTACAGTTTAAAACAGCCTGCTGCTATTCATTTCATCTTGTCAAAACATTTTGTTTTGTGTTGTGGTAATTTTGTAGAATTGTGCATCTCTCAACCACTGTACTTATGATTTAAGAGGAAAAAAAAAAAACAGAAAGGACGCCAAACGAAGGGAAACAAAAGAACTAATTTGCAGCATACGTGAAATTCCTAATGAATGAAATAAATGAAATAAATACATACAGCATTTCAAACGAAACAATTTCTTCAAACTGCAAGATTTCTTCAAAAGCAAATATTCTGCAGCAACCGCTTTCTTTTTCTGCAGTCATGAAAATTATTTCAAACATTTAAATGAAAATCCAGCGACATTTTCATGCTGCTTCATGCCCATCAAGTCTATATTATAGCTAGTGTTATAAAAGTGGTAAACACCCACCATGTCACCGTTATAAAGCGGTGACACCCAACATTTTTTCAGAAAAGTACATTTCTATTTATTGCAATAGCACTCTCTTATCAGCATATCACCCATCAGATGTATGCTACTGTTTCTCTTAGCGTCATTCATGACTCCTCGTGATTTAGAGCGAGCGTTCTGTACGAGGCCGGGACGTCGTGCAGGAGCTCCCATTACGCTGCTGTTTCCTCCGGATTTGCATTCAGTTTGCACGAGCCATGCCTGCGATCCTTTTGTTATGAAGCACGCTGAAGCGTGGTTTGAATATTGGTTTGCATCGTCTGGGAGCAGCACACCGCATCCTTCATGATAAGGAAAAATCCAGAACACCCCCCGCTGTGTAATTTTTTAATTCTAATTCAGTACACACTGTCAGATCACACGGGCCTAATTTCCTTCAGCTGTGTCATCGGAGCTAGTCCGCAACCGAAATGTGTGACTTCCTCTATCAGAGGTGAGTCAGACACACTTCCTGTTGCAAACCTACGTGACGCTTTTAAAGTCCTGAATGTGATCATCCTCTCAAAGAGCTCAAACGGGGACATGAAAAAATAAAAAACAGCGCTGCTTTAACGTGTGACTGAAAACATTTTCTTAGAGATTGTCCGATTGATAATCACTTCCAGATTAGGAACGTTGAATACACAAATGAGAACACTAAGACTAGAAGAAGTGATAACGGGGATTTAAAAAAAAAAACAAAAACAAAAAAAAAAACCCATGAGGACAATTGAGCATGGTGACGGTAAACATTTTTTTCTAAAAAAAAAAAAAAAAAAAAAAAAAAAAAAAAAACACACCCCTCACAGTGTACTCCAGTCTCTCCATGACTTTACCCGTGTTTGTTTAATTACACCATCTTGTCACTCCTAACAATCTGAATGGCAAAAGACCATTTTCTTCTCATAAGTGGAGTTTGGAGTTTAATTTTTTAACTATTACCGTTCCCCGTCTGTACGAACTGCAGGCTATTTTACTGTTATTCAACCTTTAATTACTCACACAGATAAAAATACTACTTTTACTAGGTAACGTTGCTAATGCTGACGTTCAGAGTACTAGAGGTTAAGGTTTTTGGTGAACCAGAAACCCAGGAACCCACTATCATCACCGTTTTCTAGGTCAGGGAGTGAAGCATTCACCACTAACCCCATTCTTGCTTTCGGGTACACTCAGTCTCATTATATATACACACTGTATACCTGCGCCTACCATGTAGCTACAGCCATATCATCAGCTAAACCTACTAAATAGGTGCATAATTTCTGCTTATAGCCCAGAGGTTATGCACAAAACGTCAGCCTGCCTCCACATCGGTGTAAGAAATCCACCACAGGACCACCGCTGAACAGGTATTAAGGATTTTGAGCAATGACGGCTGTAGGGACAACTGCAGCGACCAGAACTAAATCTGCGTTTGCAAAGTAGCCACTAAGCCACACCTCTAACGCTATGGGCAGAATGGAGTGTCTGATCGTTTTAGTTTTCTACCTCAGGTCAAGAGTTTGCTTACTGGGATCGCTTCGGGTCTCTAGAGTCATTGTGAACAACCAAATTGCTCTCATGAAAGTTATACTGTTGTTATCTAGTGTTAATAGAATTCTAATTTAGCACACATCAACAACCTGAAATGAACACATCTATCCCTCACATTCATATATCCCTATCCATATGTGCGTGTTGAACATCCCATTCCAGATTTGCTCTTATAATAAGCTCCACTCTTCTGGGAAGGCTTTACACTAGATTTTGGCTGTGTGGATTTGTGTTCAGTCAGCTATAAGAGCATTAGTGAGGTCAGACAGTGATGTTGGGTGGGTGAGGAGGTCTGGGGTGCAGTCAGTGTTCCAGTTCATCCCAAAGGTGTTCCGTGGGGTTGAGGTCAGGGCTCTGTGCAGGATACTCGAGATCTTCCACTCCAACCTTCACACACCATGTCTTCATAGAGCTCGCTTTGTGCACAGGTGCGTTGTCATGCTGGAGCAGGTTTGGGCCTCTTCCAGTTCCAGTGGAGGGAAACTGTAACGCTACAGCATACAAAGACATTCTAGGCAATTCTGTGCTTCCATCTTTGTGGCAACAGTTTAGGGAAGAACCACATATGGGTGTGATGGTCAGGTGTCCACATACTTTTGGAGATATAGTGTATATAGGCAGCATGAGCAGTACAGCTCAGTTTTTCTTCCAGCTGCGATTGCTGCTTAAACTTTCTATAACCTGCTTGCTGGACTACTCTCAGCACAGCAGCGGCATCGACGCGGTAGTGGCTTCTTACTGGTACAAACTTACTGTAAAACACTCTGTAAACATATTAGCCACTTTATCACACGTGTACCTCATTGGTCCAACTTGTAGGTGTAGAGTACAGTTTTGAGATTAAAACTTTCCACATACAGTGTGTTAGTCGTCCTCTACTCTTCATGAACGTCAGGTTCGGACCACAGCATCACTTGTTTAGAGGTGGTCTGATAACACTTTTTCCTTTTCCGATAAAGATACTGAAACCCTGATTACGCATCTGACCCAACTACTAAGCTTTAAAAGGTTTTTAAATGAAACACTTCACAGGTAAACGCTTTCACAGAAAAAAAATAAATAAAATCACTTGCATTGTAAATATAATGAGTATAACTAAGCAGTATTGCACAAGCAAGAGAGAGGTTATACTGAACATCGGAACATAATCACATCCGGGTCAATATTCAGTATAAGCACAAGACTGCGAGTGCAATATTGCTTTTATACGACAGTTCTATAAACAACAAAGTTAATATGGAGTAACTGACATTTTGGACAATATGGGCTAATGTTCTGTTTATTTTTACTCAGCGGGTGCGTCTCAGTCAGATCCCTAGGTCGTGAATCAGTATATCGCGTACACGAGTTCGGGCGCTGGTAAGGACCCTGGCTCACTACACATTGTGACGTTGATTTCCGGCGATCTGACTGCGTACTCATGTTATGAAACATCAGAACTGGCATTTATCAACAACAGGCAGGGCCGATATCTTCCTGACATTATGTGTCATATAACTTTGCTAGCTTAATCACGTGCGTTTCTGTCATGGTGCTTCAAGCAGGATCGTAGGCTAGCTAGCAGATTTTTTATTTATTTTTTTTAAAATCAGTACACTTGAAAGTCATTAGACTCAAACAAACTGTATATAGAACATCAAATAACGTTAAAAATTGCTAACGTAAGTAATCATTGGAGAGCTACAACAACGTTAAGAAGCTACTTACATTTGTAGACATTGTCTGAGAGATCATCCGCCTTTTTTTTTCAAATCACATACTACTGCCTAATACTTAAATATAAATTATTTACTATGTATTATTCGAAAGGATGGTTATATGTAATGAATATTTAAGTGGGTTTGTAAATGAGAGGTGCTTAAAGGAAAAGAGGTTTAACGTCATTAAGAGCTCCAGCTCTGAGATGGGGACAGAAGTGCAGAGGTCCAGCTCTATGTACTGTCCTATATGTATTCATATTGCTCAATGTGAACACAACAGATATTGACAACAGCTATACTCAAGCATCGTCTATAATTTAACAGCTCTGGGTTAGGCCTGGATTCTCCCACACCTGAGAGTCACTTTTTAATAAAAGCGCCACATGCTAAATGAACGTGTGTGACTGTGATCGGAAGCTCGTACCTCGTCAGCCCCGTGCTCCTGCAGCTCTTTGTAGAACTTCAGCGAGATGCTGATCATCACCTTGGTCTTGTCGCCACCGGGGTTTGAGATGTGGTACAGCACGCCATCAAAATCTAAAAACACAACACACACACAAAAAAAATAAATAATAATAATAAGAATAATAACCCTGTAGTTTATCTGAAGCTTGCATAATTTAAAAAAAAAAAAAAAAGTTTCAAAGGATTTTTTTTTGGTGCCAAAAAAATTATATCTTTGAAAAACTCGCATTTAGAAATAAACCTTTAAAAAATGAGTTTGATGATACTTTTATTTAATTTCTACAAAAGGTGAATTAGCACTGAAAAGAAGAAAAACAAAATATTTTTTTTTTTTTACATTTTTAATTAAGTTATTTCAATACAAAAAAACATTTTACAATTTCAGAATAATAGAAACTTTTAATAGCAAATCAGCTGCTTCCATAAATTGTAATTGTTATTTTAAAAATGAATAAATAACGTTATAAAAAGATACTGCAAGTATCACAAAAGTATACTGTGACGAAATGTACCACAATATTGATATCATTATTATGATCAAGTTGCCATGACACTGAAAAGAAGAATATTTTTTACCAATGATTAAAATGGGAAAAAATATATATATTTTTTTAAATAAATAAATAAGTCTGACATTAACAGAGCTTACGTAACCCAGCGTGTGAATACTGCCGAGTTAAACCTCACATACTCTGACGAGGTCATATACTGGGCAAAAACTCATTATTATTTGCAGGACTGGGAATCAAAGCCAGATTTTATGCTATAAAAATATCTGTGGTCAGAGATACCTGACATTAATTGGTGATTTCCGCTACTCCACTCCTTGACTGCAAGCCTGTGTATGGATCTAACTCCATCATAAAGTTTGCAGATGACACCACGGTGATTGGGCTCATCAGTGACAACAATGAGTCTGACTACAGGGCAGAGGTGGAGCACTTAGCTGCATGGTGCGCTGACAATAACCTGCTCCTCAACACCAGCAAAACCAAGGAGCTCATTGTGGACTTCAGGAAGGAGAAG